>NBIV01000155.1:0-172076 GCA_003194525.1 Gracilariopsis chorda
GTTTGAAAAAGAGCACACCCGACTTGGTAGTCGCTCGAGTCCGTATCTACGGAGTATGGCAACCCAAGTTTTGGGAGATGTAGGATTGGTGCTGATGTGACAGCCTCCTTTAACGAGTTAAAAGCTTCCGATTGCTCGGGCGTGAATGTTCCCAGTTTTGTGGGTTCCCCTTTCGCAACAACGCGTTCAGGGGCGCTTGCAGTATCCGAAAAGTTCGGGATAAACCGTCGATAGACGTTGACCAGCCCCAGAAAGGAGCGCAGTTCCGTTTGAGTACGGGGTTCTTTCGCCTCAACGAGGGATTTGACTCGAGCTTTCTCGATCGCTAACCGTCCAGGACGGATAATGTGACCCAGATACTTCACAGTATCTGTGAAAAACTCGCATTTCCTCAACTTGAGGGTAATTCCCGCATCGCGGAGTACGGTCAGCACGTCTCGGACGTGAGTGAGATGGTCGTCCAACGAGTTGGAGAAGATGATAATATCATCAAGGTAGACCAGACAACTCCCCCACTTAAAGCGGTTGAGTAGAATATCTACTGCACGCTGAAAGGTGGCGGGGCGTTAGTTCACCCAAATGGCATCCGCTTGAAGCGGTACGTTCCTGCATGGCAGGTGAATGCGGTTTTGTCGCGATCCTCCTGTCTGACAGGTACTTGCCAATATCCCCAATTGGCATCAAGGGCCGTGAACACGGTGGCGTCTCCAAGGGATTCAATGCACTCGTCCATACGAGGGATGGGTTACGTTTCCCTAACAGTCACGGCATTGAGCCGGCGGTAGTCGACACAGAACCTCCAGGTTCCGTCGGCCTTTAAAGCCAGTACAACTGGGGATGCCCAGGGTGATTGAGCGGGCTCAATCACACGTGCGCAGAGCATCTTGTCCACTTGGGACTGCTCCTCTTCCCGAGCTTTCGGACCTGCCCTGTAAGGGGGTTGTGCAACCGGTCGCGCACCGGGGATTAAATTGATCCGGTGTTCCGTTGCATTAATCTCGCCAAGCGAGCCATCCCACATTATGGTGAATTCCCGTAACATAGTACGGAGTTTGTCGCGGTGCGACTCTGGCACGTGGCTGAAGTCCAGCGCTTCAAGTGCTTTTTCCGGATCAATCCGGTCGTTGCTCGATGGAGCATTGTCCTGTGGAACAGGGGTGGTTCGCAATTCCAATTCCGAGTTACTCGGTATGTTCGACGCTGAAGTAGCAGTTTCCTCCCCCTCCTTAGACTTGACGTCTTCGGACGGCGGGGCGAACTCCTCAGAAGAGGTGGTAACTCCGAGTACATCGGCGGCTGTCATCGTTGTTGGCAGCATTCCCATAGGATGGGGGGTTACACTCCCAATTACTTGGTGTTTGACCAGATACTGGGGGTGTTTGCCGAGGTTGGCAACCAATATCCGGAAAGGGACATCCGGGGAAATGGAGACAATTCCATTAGCCAGTGCCAGCTGAGATTTCTCGTACAACGAGGCGAGGGGTTGTATAACCCGAAAACCGTGTTGACGGGAATTTACCTGCACCCAGATTTGGGACTCAGCTGGTATAGAACCCGAGGCAGCGACGCGGAGCTTGGTGGACTTGCGGGACGCGGGCGCTGGTTCCTGCGCAGCAGGGAGCGGAATTTGTTTCCGAGAGGACCGCTATAGCGGGCGGCGAACAATCGGAACCGACGATCCGTCGTCAAGTTTTACACGCCTGAGGCCGGGCCTGATTGCGTCGACAAATCTGTCGCAGTGATCACATCCCAGTATGACTGGTGCTGCCAATGAACGGCAATCGATGAAGTCCAACTTCATCACAGAGGTACCAAGTCTCACGACGAGGTCCACTGTGCCCACCGTTTGTAACGGATTGTTGTTCGCATCCGAAATGTCGGGGACCGCGTCAGAGCGGATACGCGACCGCACAAGCGGGGGTAACAATGATTCCACAACAAAGTTGGGGCCTGCACCTGTATCCAGGACGGTGGGAAACCTCACCATAAACTGGGGGTCAAGGCCAAGGTCGGCATAGACCTTATAATTGCGCTTGGCCAAGACCAACACTCTACCGGGAATCCGGGGATTTTTACTCCGTATCCACGGGCGATGCAACACACCGAGGTGCGCAGAGTCCGCGTCAGCGGTGTCTCTCCTCGAGAGGACTTTCACCGGGGAGCGAGGCGAGGACGCCTCGGGCGCCAACAGCCTCGTTCTTGAGGACGCCTCTCCCAAAGGGGAGACTCCCTCAGTTAGTTTTCCGCCTTCGGCGGTGGGTTGGTTTCCTCGACAACGAATGCTTCATCCCGTTGACGGTGGTTTCTATCCGCATAAGCGGGGGTTGCAACGGATGGTTGCGTGATCTCCCGAATCGGGGTGTAGGAAGCTTGCCGCGCACGCGGGGTCTGTGGTAGGGCATGGGAAAAGTCCGTTTTAGCACGGAGGTAGGAAGCCGTCGGGACGGAACGTTTCTCCTCTGGAGTGAGGGCCTCATAATTTGCCACCAACTTGGCCATATCCTTCAGTGAACAAATACACTGAGGAGAGGTATGGCCATGGGCATAGCACAGGTGGCAAATGAGAGCCAGCACCGCGACACGCGGACTATTATTTCGAGTATCGGAGAAGCGAACCGCAGGGCGGGTGTCAGTCCATCCAGGCCGTTGATAACGGGATTGACCGTTTGAAAACGGGAGTCGTTGGGGTTGAACCCGACTGTTACCACCGTATAGAACGGGATCTTCTGTTCCCGTATCAGGGGTCATCTCTGTCGTTGACAATAACTCACTGGTGGGTATCCACACACCATCCCCCTGCGCTAAATGCGCGGTATCAAATCCCTGTCCAGAGTTCCCATCCGCGGTGAGCGGGAGAGAGGAAGCTTCGCTTTCCAGCAACAACTCCTTGGCGGATTTAGACCGATTGTTCGGAGTTCTTGCACGAAGTGCATCCCCTTCCGCTCGAGCGTGTTGGACCAGCTCGAGGTAGGTGATCCTTCGCTTTTCCTCCCGATAACGGGTAACTAAACTCCGGATTGCCGGGTCAAGACCATCAATGAACATGGTACTGCGCTCCCCAGCGGGGTATACGTTACCACATCTGTGGAAAGCCTTGTTAAGGCGCACCGAGTAATCGGTCTCAGTCTCTCCAGCACGCTGACGTGTATCTCGCAAAGCGAGGATAGCCTGCTGAATAGCGGTGTTGGTGGCGTAGGAGCGCAGAAGATACTGCACAGCCTCCGGCCAGCAAGTAACTCCTCCCTCGGAGGCGCGAGAAGATCCTCTGACAGAGGTGTATTGGTCCTCCGCCACTCCCCGTAAGAAATACGGTAAAGCCAAATAGGCTTGTCCCTCATTCATACCGAGGATATCGGCCTCCGCTACAAAGCGGGATAGGAAATCCAGTACTAGGACTGGGTCCTCTCCAGTAAAATACTGGTTGCGGAGCGATAGCTGCGTTCGCTTAATTCATTCTCGCACCTTTCCCGTACCACAGGGCCTACGTCCAAGTGACGAATCTTCAAGCCGGTAGTACCGGTATGATAAAAGCTTCCGGTAATCCGGGTTTGTCAGTTTCAATTCCCGGAGACCGGGGTGTCTTCTCCCCTTCTGGAGGGTTCGGACCACACCTTCAGTGGCCGATGACCGCTTCGAGCGGGAGGAGTAGCCTCGCTTCTCGTCCTCCGAGTCGGAGTCCGAGGAGCTCGAGCTAACCGAATGGTTTCGGGATGATTCCGATGATGTCGAAGAATCGGAGTCCGAATATTTCCGGTGGTGTTTCTGTCGATGACGGCGTTTCTTCTTCCCAGCAAGCTGGTCGTTGTGCGATGCCTCGTTCACCGGATCATCCGGGGATGGTTTGTCCATGACGACGAACTGCTCCAGCGTCTCCAGGCAGGCACCAATCCGATCAAATCGGGCTTCAACTCCTTCGATGAAGGCGGCGGGTTGTCCCAAACTCTCCAACACGGAGTTGACGTCAGACCGTAAAATACGGAGTTCCTCGGCGACCTCCTTTAGGGGGGTTGCCGAGACCACCTCTTGGAGGGATTTTTGTTCCCCTACAAGTGTGTCATGGGCGGTCCACAGAGCGCGGACCTGGGATTCCAGGGAAGTCCCCTGGGGGGTGTTATCGCCCGTTCCACGGGGCTTGAAGCCGCGACAGCGGGAGCAGGCCGGGGTGCCTGGGGCACTGCGGCAACAGCCGGAGTCGATGCTGCATTACCCTGCGGGGGTGATAACGAGGGCAAAAGGAGGTTCCGGGGTTCCCGGTCGGGGGTATCATTCCGCGATGAAGCGGCGCCAGCACGGCTGGAACTTGTCCGTATAGGGATACGGGGTACGAACCGAACTTCGGAAGAGTCCGCGTTGTCGCGGGAGCGACTACGCGTAACCACTGGCTCCGCGTCGGAGGGATTTCTCGACATGAGAAAATACCGTTACGACGGGAAACGATCACGGAACTTCCGGTGAATGAAAACAAACCTCGTAAGAGGGAAAACAAAAACCGATTCTAGGTCAGGAGACCACTTTGTGGTGCAATGCCCAAAAGGGGAAAAACACCGAAAGACGTCCGGGATCTTCCTCTCACGAGGTGAACCCAGTTGGGTAGAGCCCTCCCACAGGTGTCACGGCGAAGCCGGTTTGTAAGACCAGGGACACCTGTCGCGACTCGCGCAGGGAGGTGAAGGCGAAGAATCGGTATCCGCTTGAGCGGGGTGTGATCCTCAGTAGAGGTATGTTTCCACGTAAGTGGGGGTGTGTGAGCGGATGCGCACACAAGGGCCGCGGATAGCGGGAGGTGCTACCCTAAAAAGGGGAAAAAGGAAGGACGAAGTGGGTCGCGAGAGCGACGAGCAGATACGGCAATGCCGGTGGACAGGACTCCCTATACAGGGCAAAACACCAATATGATTGGAACAATTAGTACTCCCAATGATGGGTCTCCTTTAGATGTGCAAGGGGGGTGAACTTCCGTACACTACGGTGCTTCCCTCCAAGGAGGAGTTGAGAACACGCGGAGGCGGTAAAGCTCAGAGCCAATTCCCCAGGTTGGGGTCCCTTGTTGGGGAAGTTTTACTGGTGCGACGGCAGTGCGCCGTCGCACTAAGTACTAGCTTCCCAGAATTGGGTGTGAAAATAATAAATAATATTAGCTAAAATACTCCACATTTCGTGGCAAAATCCAGTACTGTGGCCAACCGCCAATTGACCGAAAACCGTGTCCCACGTGTCCATATCCACCATAGTGGGGCGTAGTTCATATACACACTACACAACCGATAATATCGGGAAAGCGTTCAAGTACCCAGAATCCCTCCCTGAGGGCGTTGCACTTCAATATACTCATGGCGAAGGAGTTCTTTCAAACCGACATTGTTACTGAAACAATGGTCGTACGGCTCCGGTCTGAGCATCTTTTAGAACTCCTTCGCATGAGGAAGGAAGGTAAACAACGGCAACGTAGGAAACGAAGCGTGGAGCGGAGCATTGGGAAGCAGACTGGAAAGGAAGAAGCTAGAAAGGACGAAGCTGGAAAGGAAGAGGGAACGGATTTGAATACAGTTCTGGGAGAACGGGAAGCAGGAGAAAGAAAGGGAATGGATGTTTTCAACGACCCCTGTAGAGAGACGAATCTTCAGCCAATGCCCTTGGGTACGCGCGACGCTGAGGCGCGTGCTATACCGAAAAGCCAGCGACCAAAGCGTGTTCATGAGATGAACCAAAGTTCTGTTCAGAGCAGTAGGATGTTTCTACCCCTGAAGATTCACATGAAGCGACGAGTGCAGTTTTCTGATTCTGCTCCGGTTTTAGGGGACATTGTGAACACATTGATTGAGATAAGTGTATCACAGCGCTCCGAGGTGGTGCATAAAGCGCTAGATGAGAAAACTGGAAGACGCTCTGAAGTACGTGGAGTATCAGGTGTAATTGAGGAGCAGAAAAGGATTCAGAATGTAGAAGGTAGTGAAGTACACATGGAAATTGACGGACATTCACCAGCAAAGACGATCAGTCGGACACAGGCACAGGTAGAAGTTGAAGCTGAAGAAGGAGCGAAGGATACCGCGGCGCCTTCCGAGCTGAAGGCACAAACTGAAACACAGATTGAAGAGAAGAAGCAGGCTCCTGAGAATGGTGGTCAAGCTCAAGAGCTGAATGAAGAGCTGGCAGCCTGTTCTGATTCTCAGATACAGGAGAAGTCGCACATGGCGCTAACATCAATGAATATGTGTGAAGGATGAACTACGAAGACCGGGTCATGTACTGAGGTTCAGGCAGACTTCCAAGAGAGATTTGAAAACAATGGAAGGAGTTCAGAGGTTGATGTGAAACTTCAGGACGGTGGTGAATGTAAGAAAGATCTTGCGATGTCAAACAAGAGACTTGTCTCAGCTCTGAAAGGTTTAAAAGAGGTGTCTGACCTCCCTGCACTGGTTGCCTACATCGCTAAGAACTTTGGCTACCTCTATGCTTTACAATACTTCTCCGTGTCGCAGACTAGGAAGTCGTCTGCGCTGCTCACCGGAAACTTGCGGTATCTGCGGCACAAGTCGCAGTGCCGCTCCAACATTCGGGCAAAGTTCTATCCCATGGCGAGATGTTGGGTATTTGAACAGGACCTGATACACACGCACACCCCTCAACAACTTCGATGCTCCGATGATGTTGTGAGAAGGAGGTTTGAGGGCAATCTCTCCTCTTTAGCCTCCCGTCTACAAGAATGGGAAGAGGACATACGGAAACATGGAGAATATGTACGTCTGTCATCCATGTTTCGAACCATACCCCCCTTCCAGGGAGCAGAGTTCTACAACAGCTCATCATGCTACCTCCTAGAGCATTCACATGGACCTTTATCTCAAAGCGATGCAGAAACAGGTAGCGAAGACGATAAGGCGTATGGCGACTCCAGTGGGGCTGAGGACTTTTATCCCTTCTATTGCGTGTTGCATAGCACGAAAAGCCTGAGAAGGTAGGTGTTTTTGATTTCCATGCTTCGCAAAGAGGAGTGCACAAACCCAAACCCGAGCTTTGGAAGCAACGCTCCTTGGTTTCACAGGAAGAAGGTAGGCCGGTTTCCAATCTACCAAAGAGGCCGCAGCAAAGACCTATCTCAGGGGAAAGCATCGGGAAAGGTGGCGTAAGGGATGTAAAATGCTCGGATGGACTTCCGGATAACGCGTTTAACGTCGAGAGTGGCGGAAGGGGCGATTTTGGCATTAGCTCTTTTGAATCTGACCCCCTGCTGCTTCTACAAACTCCTTAACACAAACAGAAAGCGCGAAATGCGAGCGTGCAGCCCACAGCGCTGGGGGCGGCGAGTTAGGGTCAACAATGAGTGAGGAGAGTGAAACTCTCGACGCAAACGTTGCATATGTGCAGCAGGTTTCAGATGAGCAATCCGTTGAAGACGATGAGGCGCTGCTCATTGATCGATTCTTAGATGACGAAGAGGAGTTTCCTTCATGCTCCTTCGAAGACTCTGATGGTGGCATCCTGAATGAAGAAGAATCAGAATCAAAGGGGAAGGATGGCCTTGGAGAGAAGGACGAAACGTACTGGATAGAAGATGGTGATGAAGAACTGGGCACGGAATCCGTACAGAACACGATACCGAATGAGAGAATTGAGGAGTGCTTTAAAGCAGCTTTCTTAGCCTATCTGGAAACCCTTCCTCTCAATTCTCCTGGTGTCACAGTTCTGAACGATGTTCAATTTATCTCGGACTGCTTCGAGTACAGCTTATTCGTAAGGACTTCTATATAATTTGGATAACGAAAGCGATCTCTGGATAAGGCAAAGTCTCCGAAGAGTCTTGGTGCTGAACGTGGTAATAGAAGGGAGCTGAAAAAGAGAATCTTGAGATGCGATCAATACAATAACAAGATGAAGCGATGCCTCTTCTCGATAAAGATTAAGACGGAGGATTCTGGGCAGGAGGAAGATGGTGGAATGATCTACGTGGCTAATTGAAATGGTTGTCAACATGGACATGGTCTCTCTGGGAGCTTTGTTATTAGACATCTCAAGCTGCAAATGCGTTCTGAAGCAATACATATGACGAACGATTTGCATATGAGCTTTAGAGATACGATACGATACCTGGAAGACAAGTACAATCAAAAGATAAATCCGGTATCACCGAGGAAGAAGTTGAGGTATGCTTCCTCCACAAGCAGTCCCCGCGATGTGGAATGTGTAAGGTTGTGTGACCTGCTCTTTTCATTGAGCCAGGAGGATGCAGGGAATAAGGGATTCTTCGCTACGGATGATTCGGGTAGGATGAAGTACGCTTGTTGTTCGTTTCGAGGGTGGATGGAAGGCTACCAGGAGTTCGGCGTTGTTCCGGGGGTATCTATTGATTGTAAAGCCATAGCTAATAGATACAGTTTCCCTCTGGCCACCATTAATGGAAGAGCCAATGATGGTCATGTTTTGACATTTTTCATGGGGTACATGTGCTCAAAAACAGAAGAGGACTTCGTACGAATTCTGTCGTACTTCAAGTCTATAGTCGCCCTCTCACAAGGAGCTACTTTCGTTGGTGTCTGTTTCCTGCCCATTCTTAAGCAATTGAATAGTGAGGCACGGTACATCGTCTTCTACTGATGCCTCTTCTAGCCCATTGGTATTCAAGCATGACATGGCATCGGCCACGTTTTGCTTTACACCCGGGTGGTAATTTAACTCATACTCAAGCTCTGATAGTCTTACCCTGCATCTAGGTAGCAGTCTGGAAGCGTCTGCTAGGCTTAATTTACAGTTTGGGGATTCAAGATCTGTGCATAGGGATAACGTATCCCATACAAGAAAGAACGGAGCATTAGCATACTCCAAACAACCACTAAGCATTCCTTCTCCGTCACTCTGTAGTTCTGCTCCGTTTTAGTGAGCACCCTACTTCATTAAGAGAATGGGAATTTGCTCCCATCTTCTTGGTCTCGCATTAGGAAACATTCTTTTTCAGTGAAGAATGCATCCGTATCATGGTTATAGTGATAACAAGACTTGAGTAAATCCAATACTGGTGGGGGAATCAATGCAGCTTTCAGCTTCTGTATTGGTTTATTCTCCTCGTCCTCAAGGCATCCAATTTGATATCCATACTTATCTCGTTGTACTTTTTACAGCTTAGATCTTAGCTGCAGCGGACCGCTAATGGTAGCTTATTCGAATCCACTGAGGGGTTTGTAAGGATACATGGTTGTCCTATGTCCAACAACTTCGGGGATAAAAAATTCGCATTAACTAGGTTTGGTGCAGCTCATGTATCCACGATCTTGATGCACGGAACCAAATGTTGAACAGAAAACCCAAGGGTGATGTTTACCTTATGGTTATCATGATTCTGAAAGCAGATAGGTACCGATTGGTCTTCTAGCACTTCCTGTCCGGTAACCAAAAAATGAGCATCTATACGACAAACTGGTATTGCCGGCTGGCCTCCCAAATGAGACCAGTTTGGAGTGTCCTGGGCCCCAAACTTTAGGCGCTTTTCGCATGCGATGGTGTGGGATCGGTGTTACCTGCTGACTCCGCACCGGTGATCACACTAACCTGTTGGTTTTCAGGAGATTGTTCGTCCTGGACCTGCCAGTTTCCGCCCATTTGACCAAATCTAACCTCATGGTTCTGCTGGAGCACTTTTATGGGTTTGGTCCGAACCTGACGGATGAAATTCGGACATCTCCTAGCCAAGTGGTGATGTGATAAACAAAACCAACAATGGCGATTTTCGGTAGTTGAATCCCTCAAAGCCATCCATGTTCCGCTCGTCGACATTCAGTCCATGGGCTTGACACGCGCTGTATGGTACACATACTGCTGAAGTCCTTCCAAAAGGTCATATTTTGCGTACCTGTTGGCTGGGGACGGAAACCTGTGGGGATGGCGTTGATATCTTCGGATTTAAGGGTGGCATTTTGGACATTTAGGCTGATGACGGAGAAGCCGATGCAGAGGCGGGTGCGGTGTGTAACAAATAAACTGTGGATGTGACTGGTGAAATGTTGTACGTCTTGTGCATGGATCGTGGCGATTATTCCACTTCCATAAGGCGGCCTTTCGGTTTATCCTTACCAGGCTTGATATCCGCGCTGGGCTGACCTCGACTGGCTCAATGAGTATCTCCTACGGCTTGAGCATACTACGATAGCCCGTTATAATACACTTCTCAGTTTTTTGGAAGGCGATGTTTTACCTGTGACCCGATGGATTTGCCGATGTTATCAGCTAACATCGACCTCAACCGGGTGGTACTAAATACATTACCACAACCGGAGGAAATCATGAACCACGATTTCACGATTTCCAATTCGGTTCCTCAAGACCTCTGATGCTAACCTAAACGCCCAGCATAGGCTTCCTGAATAACCTCATCAGTGGCATAGGTTTCCAAACCATAGCTGACGAGCTGCGAATAAGTCCGACGAATCTCAGCTTTGTTGTCATCGACCGACATGGTGTTCCTTTCATCGTACTGCAGAGCAGAGATGTGGCCCATTTCTTCAGGTAGAATTGAAACAAACATATGCCTGCGCATTTTGAAAAGCCATTCTGGCCAGAAGCCATCTTGAAATTTTGAAGGAAATCGGTGATCGCAATGATATTATCACCGATGAAGGTAGTGTCACCCATTTGGAACCAAGCCTCCTGTACTGCGTGGTAATCTTCTGAATCACGGTCTGGAACCATTATGGTATGTAAACAACGGCCTTAGTGACCAGGTCATCCAATGGGCGAGTTACGTCCAAGTCCAGGTGCGTTTCGAACCGACTTTCATCGGATGATTCATACCGTTTGGGTTTACCTTCACAGCTTTTCTTCATCTTCAGACAGTGTTTTTTCTTGCTCTTTATCGTACTTTTAGGGTATTTGTCATCCTGAGACGACTACGTATTCTTGCTGGAGTCCGAGGAGTGAGGGTCCGATCAACTGGCCTTTCTCGTTCTCCTTTCGGTCTTCTCCTATACTTGTCGTTTCCGTTGCCGCTCTTCCTTTGAACTGGACGATTCACCACTACAATGGTCTCCTCTGTCTGGGCCCGACATTGTTCTACCAGCTGGTTCTGACAGGTACATGTACACCGAGGCATCGTTTACCTGAATAGTTGCCCACTTCCAAGATGAGTCAGGATGCTTCTCACCGGTTTCCTTTATAGGAGGGGATGGATTGGCAGCCTTTGTTACTGAGAAAATATGTGGCGTACCTTGAGTGCTTGGCGTCATTACCAGGACGGCTTTGGAGCTCTGCGGGGTTACCCATCGGTGTTCCTGCCGGCAATCCTGTACCATTCGGTCTATATAATCCCCGGCATTCTGCTCGAAGAATTGAGAAGCCCAAGGTGGTACTTTAATTAAGAGATCGTAAGTATCTTGGTCAATCACTATCTTAGTAGTTTTTCTATATCCAACTTGGCCTGCACCGCATTACGTTTGTTGTGCTCCTTGCTCTCAAACATTTGTGCCGATGTAGTTCCGGTCCTGAGAATCAACGGAAACGCCGTTTCTACCATATTGGTTACCGGGGAAGCGGCATCCTCCGCCGTCTGCTCCTCGTCATCTGCGTAGGGCTTTACGGTAGTTCTTCGTAATAGTTTCTCTTGATTGTCTAGTATTGGTCCGAAGAAACCATGGGACGGTTTGGGCCCGCTCTTAGGCTCGATGAACCTCTGTACCTTGTGTTATTCGGTATCCATACAGTTTGCCTCTTATATCCTTTCATACAATGGGCCAAAGTTCGTGTCGAAGTTCTTCGCCCAAGTCTGTGCGACCCTGAGAATTGAGCATGTGACCACAACTGCTTAACACCCGCAAACCAATGGTCATGGTGAAAGCTTTAATAGGAGCCTCTTGCATATGCTTGTACATTATATGACAGAGCACCAGGCTTCTTGGGACGACTACGTTAGGAAACTGGTATAGGCGTACAATATGCAAGGCCAAAGCTGCAACTGGAACTAAGCTCTTCGACATGAAACTCACCTGACAGCTGCCATAATATGCTGCTGATCTCAAGGACAGCTGGATATCTCAGGACTTCCCTGCAGAAATGACCCCTCCACAGGCCAAACTTTATTCCCGCAAATGGATTGATGGTAATATTCGTACGGCAAGCACGCGTTTGACGCAGTCTCTATGAAGGTAAAAGGCCGATTTCGACAAGGCCATAAGAGTTACTCCGTATTTCAAGGTCCACAATGTGGTCTACCGAGGCCGCGCCCCAAGAAATACCCCTAAGGACAATATAGAGTTTGTCACTTGAGGGTTCCTCCCACGACCCAGTGGTCCCTACAAGGTCCTGGCCTCTACGTCGGTCATTATCGGCATCATGGCCTTCAGGCCATTGTTACTATTGACCTCGTAACGGTCGCACCGCCACTGCTTACTCCCTCTGGTTCTACGCCCGACGCTCTTACCTGCACTCCATTGGGCTTCTCTCCTACACCCGCTTAGAACACTATTGCTATGGACTAGAAGACCTCCCCCCGTCCTAAGGAAGTTACACCAGAATCAACGTTCGCTTCGCCCATAACACCTTCTTGGAGGCTTGTTTCTGCAGAATCACGGCCCCTTTCGACCCCTCAAGAAAACCCATGACAGTATGCCGTACCAATTAGCCAGTGATGATTACTCTCCAGTGGACCAAATGAAGCTGCCCGGGAGCACTCTCCTCCTGTTGGAATGAGTGGCCCATGCCACGCACACAAAAACGGATACGCCCCAAAGGACCAAATGGAATTACCTCAGAAATGGCCTGTGCAAGTACCGAAGGCCGCACCCACAACTGCTAAGGAAAGTGTTATAAACCATGTAGTCAATGGCGGTATTGACGATGAAGGCATCGTCATGCACCGTGCCCGCTATTACGGGTATTCACCGTCACAGAAAAGTTGGGAACCCCGCTGAAACATCCCACCGAATTTCGTCTGCCGGTTCTAGCGCCGTATGTGTCGCACGGAGCGGGATCTTAAGGAGGTGTGTATATCGAGAAATCCAATGCCCAAAGTTTATACAACTCCACGGGACGTCGTCTGAGACTACGCTCGAGGTGTTGAACTGACCACAGGCCGTAAACGCTGCGGGTGCATGACCCACACGCCTTCTAGATCTGGCTTTGAACGGGCCACGCCGCAGGGCGTTCACCTTTTCTTGGTCTAGCTATAGCGCAGGCTAACGGACAGGCTTCCTGTGTATATCGAAATCATAGTCCTATGAGACATCCGACCCAATCACAGCATGACCGGTGCTTGCAACGGTGGGCATGCCTGATCAAACAATCCGTCAGCCTAATGGATACCTTTTTAGACATGGCGTTGCACGCCCCGAAATCGGCAAAAACGAAGAATGGCCGATATCTCGGCTTCTGGGTCGCGCAGAGACCAACTGACACCGGATTTGGACCCCTCGGATTTCGGCCGGCGCAATTCCATCTGGCCAGATTTTGTGGCGTGCGTGAAACCCACGTGAGCCTCGACCACTAGCAGCTCATAACATCAACAATTTACGATGATCAATTTCATTACTTAATACTTTGAGTGCTCATAGAGTTTACTAGCATGGACAAGGGCGCCAGCACAGCTATCTGGGTAATGTGTAGACGTTCAATAAACAGCCACAGCCCCAAGTTGCCAGAAACAGTGCGCGCAACCGACGTTTTCCGATTTGGTAGTGCATGAACATTGGACGATAAACCGACATGCGGCTCTTAAACGGCTAACTATTCACTTTGACCGTCCTGCAGGCTTGCTAAGCCGACTAAGCAATCATGACTAAAACCAATTATACAACGATTAACAGCCTAAAGAATAACTTAAAATATTTAGAACTAACAGACTAGCTTCGACCTAGCCTAACGCCACCCTGCCGGTGAGGCGGGTGAGGTCTAGTCGCTGTCCTCATGTCCAGCAGACGCACCATCCCTTGGGCCAGCCCCGCCACACGGCCCTTGCCTATTGTAAGTTCTCACGCATTATTGCTTTCGCGGAGGACTACGCAGACCACTGGAACGTGACCCATCGGACGAGCCGTCACCACTAAGGTTAAAACCATAGCGGGCTTCAATGTCGTCAAAGACATTTTTGGATAACATCCACGCCTGCGCCTGGAATATTATGGTGAAAGCGTCCTTGATAGCCTCTTTCTGTTCCAGTAGAGCGTCAGAGCGCGACAATTGGCGAGCCCAAGAGCGGACACGCTTCAACTAATCCTGAAGGCCACCAGTGATATTGAGACGGACGAAGGCAGCCACTTCGCATTGCTCTTCGGCCACGTTAGTGATACCCAATATAGTTGGCATAACTGGAGACATCGGTTCCATTTTCACCGTGGACTGGCCACCCTCAAGGGTGTAGTGACTGACCGCAGAGGCAGCAGGTGCTCTAGGCGCTAAACCAGATGGTTTAGCGCCTGGAGCACCTGCTACCCATGTACCCTGCGCCACTTGCGTGGAAGACGTACCAGCAAGAGCAACTTTCTCAGCCGGAGCGGGAATATCAACCACCATGGGCTTTGCATCAGACCCGTCAAATGCATCGACGTCATTCAAGTCTGCGACAACCGCTGGAACAACGGTAACAGCCAGCGGCAGAGCAGTCTGGTCTGTCTAAAACAATGAAAAGTCTTAGAGAAATTTGATCTCGGTAAAGCCCTCAGCGGTAAGCCAATAGTCATCCACGCTCTTGCAAAGAGCGTTCGTTGGAGTTTGCTTTAAAGGCCGTGCCAAGTACGCCTTGCCGTTTTTGTGACCTCTCGGATGGCGTGGGATATTCCTGAATGTGTCCGTCTCATATTCATTCCAGAGATACCCAGGGGTATGCTTCGAATCGATGGATATCGGATGGCTCAGCAGGCGCTCAGTGTATTCCAACGTGAGTTCTGTCCCACGAGTGACGTTCTGAACGCCAAGTTCGTTCTGGATATACCGGACGAGAGAGACCATGGGCGGACAAAGAGGACCTTATGGGCAACTAATTACGATTTCTTCGGACCAAATGCGACAGTCCCTACTACAGATACTCCCATGAATACCATACCTTGCGTTATTCAAGAAGGCCATGAGAACAAACGCCGCCCATTCAACAAACGCTATCTGCCATACGCGATTCCCCTGACCTATTAGGTTCGGAGTGTCATAGGTGAAGACCAGCAGAGTTTAAAGCAAAAGAAGAGCAGTTTTTTGCCAAAATTAACCCCATATAATGCCCTCAGGGAATCCCGAAAAGGAGACATACAGGCCTCCACGGTTCCTGGCGTTCATATCATAGAATTAGATTTTTTACTAACAGAAGATCCGAACGGACTTGTGAATATATGAGTCAGGACCGACTATGTCACTACAAACGTCCCTGTTGGCAATCCGATATATGTGTTCATATGGCAGCAGGAAACAATTCATGCCCAATAGCTTATTTCCAACTGGAGGGAACTCGTTGCCCTCTATGGGAAACTCGCGAGCAACGTAGAAAAGGCAGTTCAAGCCCAATTGGTAATCAATATACTCAGGAACGTGCACGAAAGGTATATCCATAAGAACGAGCTCTCACGTACGCCGACCGAGAGTAACGACCATTGGTCGATGAAGCCAGCAATTCATATACGAAACGGGACGAGCATTATTGCTCTGGCGCAGAAAATCCGAGAGGCATCAACACAGCGGGCGTCCAAATAGCGGTTGATCATGGAGTTAATGTACCTCTTCACCGACAATGTCATAAGAAATTTCCGATTGGTACGCGGCCGCCCAGCGTTATGGTCGAAACACGAGCCAGGCATCCATGGGAAACCCTGCGCGCCACTGAAACTATCCATCTGGTTTACTGTAAGCGGCAGGCTGAGCAAGCTGATTTCAGAGCCCTCAACGGCCAGATCGATGTCCTTAGGAGAGTTCGACGGCCACCTATACTGCGATGCAAAGACGAGTCGCGACCGATAGATAACGCGTTGACGTCAGCACAAAAACGGTGATCGATGAACTTGAGCACTCACAAAGGACCTGAATAGCAGTGTATAACTTGCATGTTTCAATGTACATTGCCAGAACAGCCAATTAATTGGTAGCAGGAGGTACATTATCACGTGAGTGCGTTGCTGCACTTCCACACGGTCTCCTTCTATTGCTAACGTCCAGTATAACTGCCTTCCCAGAAGCCACTATGGATCGTTCCTAAGGAGAACAACGACTTCAACGCTCTGGGGCTGCCATTGGATACAAAGATGTGCCCACAGGGCAAGCTTTTGTTCGCAAAACGAGGCGCTGTAAGCTGTAACCACCGTACCAGGCTGGAAAGAGGGCACTCCTGAACATGACGCATGGGAACCACATAGGCGTGCCTGTGCAGCGTGCAAACGGTTCAAGGACAAGTAAGTTGACCGAGTTGGGCCAAGTTTAAGGAGAGGGCAGTGTTAGAGAGTGACCCCTGGGGAATACATCGTCAGCAGACCTGCACGGACGCGCTATACGTGTGTGTTCTGGCCTGAAGGGTATGTAACTATCTTAATCACTATTTCTTTTACTTACTTAAGCATAGGACTAGATATTAGTACTGTAGAGTAGGGTACTTTACAGTGCCACAGGTTAGAGGTGCCAAGGTGCGGTACTTTCGCATTTCGAAATGCGCCTCTCTTGTTCTTTAAATTCAGACACCATCGTGGGTCCTGAGGACCAGTGCAGTTGACACTGGCACTTCCCACTGGCTTTCGAGGTATTGCTACTGCTGCTCCGACCTGTAGAACCACATAGGTAGCACCACCCTATTGTGCCTACATTAATAGAGATGTAGCTGCTACCCCGTTGACCTTAGGACCCCTCAGCTATGCCACGCCACCGCAGGACCTTTAGGAGTTTGCCCAATTTCCTCGCTATACTACACTTACCTTTTCCATTTTTGGAGAAGGATCACTGCGCCCGCTGTAAAATTAAGGGAGACACAATCTCAGGGGCACTCTGCTGAGTAGCATACGTTTCTATCAGCATTAGTAGTATGGCCCCAAGCCATAGAAGCAGATTTTCACTACTTATCTAACAGAACTAAATAAATTAGTACTCTAATTAGTTATCCACTCTAACCCACTTGGCGTACTAACCAATTGAAACTGCACGTATTGCATTTCCCGCGTGGTCAGATCTCACTGTATTACAGTGAGGTCCCCACCAACAAGTTGGTTCAGATAACAGAGAAGCATCCAGCATCTTCAACGACAACGAGCATGGATTTAGCAATTTCGCTGAGTGGAAGGACTACCATTCCAGAAAAGCGTAAATGGCTATAAAACTCTGGCTTCAGGTCAATTGCCCATCGAATGACATTGGTGACTACGCTCTAAGAAAATGTACCTTGCCGGAATCTACCCAGCTCAAATATGCTAAACTTAAGACCAATTCTTGGAAAAAGAAAATTATCTATGAAAAACGTACTGAACTTTTGGATGACACATGAAAGCCGAGAGGACCGCATGCGGAGGGTTCAAAATCTGCCTTTCTAACTTACATACCAGGTGTCACAATAGAAGCTACACAGAGCGCTGACGGTACGCGGATGGAGTGCTAGGGATACTCTTTGCATTTCATTTATACTCAGAATACACTTCTTCCAAAGTGGCCACACTCAAATCATGATCCGCACAACATCCGAAAAAAGAACTGGATTCTGGGCTTAGTCCCTTCGAAGAAAAAGAGATTTTACGAAAATTTCGGAACCT
Organism: Gracilariopsis chorda; assembly: GCA_003194525.1. NCBI lineage: Eukaryota > Rhodophyta > Florideophyceae > Gracilariales > Gracilariaceae > Gracilariopsis > Gracilariopsis chorda. The sequence continues at coordinate 17,685 of NBIV01000155.1, forward strand.
TTGCTTTAGAATGTGAATGCTGGCGTGCCTGATATCATATCGAGTGCTACCTCCTTGAATATTGCAATTCATTTGCACTCCCCAAAGTACAAAATTTTCTCCTGGGCCAAACAGACAATTTTCTTGGGGCTGGACAAGTGCCTTGCAAGGAAAATGTCATGGGCAGTAAGCTCCAGCGTCTAACCATATGCTGGTCGATGAAACGATGGAGAGGGAGAGGCAATGCTAGCGAGAACAAAATGCTTTGCAGCCGGTCTCTCTTTTTTCTCTGCCTCGATCGGCAAACCTAATCTCGCCCCATTATTTCTTTGTGATCAAGTATAAAGGCAAGCGCAGCACTCTGAATATGAGGTGCCAGCTTCTCCGCATGGGAACAAAGATAGTCAGAAGCACGGCCTTCTTTCCCATTCTTCAATTGCTCAATTTCCAAACATCTACTTACTGCTTTCACTCGCTACGCTTTTTGACTTCGAGCTCGCATAGATTTCTTTTAAATCAGTGTATCAGAAAACATGCGCGCTGCACATACAAATCTACATCCCTCCTACAAGAGTATGAAATTGATAGAGAGACGAAAGATGGAAACTGTTAGCTCTGGCGTACAGAGTGATTGACAGAGGCAGCCTGGGGCAGCTCCACGTCGAAAAATAGCATCTCGAGAAACATCTTCTCTGTGTTTCTTGTGTCCTGCAGCAATGTCTCTTGGGAAAGAACTTCTAATTTACGTTTCTTTTGACCAAAGCAGTTGATGACATGATACTTGCTGATAAGCCTTCCGCACGCACGCACTTCCGAGAGGCTGTAGTAGAAGAACGAGTCCCGCCTTCGAGCCTCGCATATTCCTCAGATGAATTCAGCGTTGGTGAATATGAATTACTTAAGCTACAGGCATACCTTCTGCTTTTCTTGTGAACCATTTAATTGCAATGAACCCGTAATTAACATTGTAGTCAGTGATGTGGCAGCTGTATGAGGATAATGCTCCGCTCACCGTCCTTCTCAAACAGTGAGGAAAAAGGAGATGGAATGGACCACCTCACTATCCTTGGGGATGGTGAGAAAGCGTCTTGCCTTTTCCCCATCCTCGAGGATGGTGTGATGGCTGCTTACAATGCCGCATTCATGCAAGCATGTTAGGACTCTAACTACCGAGAAAGACGACTAGCGTTTTTCTCTCTCAGTATAATAGGAGGGAACAGAGCTCAGCCTTCGCCTCTGGTTTGTTCCCCAACCCATTATCATCATCAACTCTACTTATCTAAGCAAAGGAATCATTCTTTTTGGGCCGCCCCTAGCTACCACTACAGGCCGCCCCTTTTCTTACCGTATTATTCCAAGACATTCCGGAATTATCCGGATGATCCTTGAGAGTTACAGTTTACAAGCAAATCATTTGACATCTAAAGAATTGAAAAATTCTGTTGGTACTGATTACGCGTTGTTAACCAATACGTATAAGACGTAATTACTAACCACACATTTTTTTCTAATCTATATTCTTTTAGTGTCTAATCAGCATATAAATACAGTGGCTCGTAGAAAGCCGGGCACTGTTTTTATTAACAATTCAATCTATCCTACGGCCATCGTAGAGCATTCAGCCTCCCCGCATCGTCACCACCTTGCTGTACTACCAGCGCCACCAACCTATCAGCAACGACCTAACTTATTGGACCATCTGACCCCTTCGGAATTGGACAGTGAATCAGAACCAAGCCACCACTCAACTAAATCCATCCGCAAGCCGCCAAGTGTCTTTGAACTTGAAGCCAAAGAGGTACCCGTGCCCCGCCGCCGCCAACACGCACAAGTGCCAGTGCAGCCGAGCACCAGTGGCATACAGAAGCTCTGCAGGAAAAAGGCCAAGTGTTTGGCTGACCAATTACAACCGAAGAAGAAGACCACGCGTGTGGCAAGTACCAAACGCTTCTGCAAATTGTGCAAAATTCATTGGAACAGTGCAAAAACATTTTTTGAGGACTGTCAGTCTAAAACACAACGCAACTGCGTGCAGTGTAAGGGTACTCCGCCTCACTGTGCTACCTGTAAGCGCCCATTTGAGTTTCATCATCATTTGAACCGCCACAAAAACGGCAAAGCACACTTCAAAGTGCTCTAAAATCAATATTTAAATAAATAAATAGTTTTCCTTTTGTGTATTACTCTACGATTACTTACCAATACTAATAGGCTAGTTTTGTACGATTAAAGCTTAGTTAAACACAGTACTCTATTATATTAGCATACATAACACTGTAGTAATTTGTTTAGTTCATCATGCCGCCACTTAAAGGAAATTTTACTACCAATGTTAGGTATGCAAATCAGCAACAAAGACAATTTATCGAATTTATTAAGAATATTCAGGAAAACAATACCCAAGCAGAGCCCGCTGAAGTAATCGAACTTCTGAGAACTGAATAGCCTCTATATAAGCTACTCACTTTTATAATTTTAAGTAATGGATTGCTTATGCGTAAGTTCGCAAAGTTCTTAAAAGATCGTGGAGTTAGTCTCGCAAAACACGAAAGCAGTCACCTTTTAAAAAGAATTGCCAAAACCATTTTTGAGGAGTCACATTTTGAAGAAGCTTTCACTGCTATAGATTTATTCGAGCAAACACAGGCACCTGCTCCGCCTACCCGACAACAACTCACTTGAAAGAAGAACTAGGAATGAAACTGAGAAATAGAGATTTGTCAATATCCATGAAACACGAAAAGTCAAGGTTAACTGGATTAACGGGTGTTGACGTAGATGACCTTCTTCAATGCGGAACCGATCAATTACTGCAACAGGCAACCCTCACCATTCAGATATTTGGATCAAAAGACTTGGAAATGGATCACACTTTATTCGCAAGCGTAAGCATACGCAAAACCAGTAACGGATTTTCACTAAGTCAGGAACATTATGTCAAATGATTGCGAGTTCTTCCGAAAGATTGCAACTTTTCTGATTTCCGTTCATTGAGACACAAACTTGCTTGGTTGAATCATACGCGACCAGAAATTTGCTGTGCTGTCAACATGGCTGCTCAAGTTACGGAACAATCTTCCTCAAGCGAAGATGTGAGGAACATCAACAAAGTCGTTGAACATAATCAGCATAGTCAAAATGTAAATCTGAAATATGTGAAACTTGATATCAATTCACTCCGCCTCAAGGAATAATCCCATTCATCATTTGCCAATAATGCAGACAATTCATCCCAGATCAGATTCATTATTCTTGTAGTGGACAAGTTCGATAACTGCAATATTCTTCATTTCTCAACTCACAAAAGCCGGCACGCTACCAGATCCGTTTTACCGTCCACGAAAAAAGAAAAGCAACAAACCATTCCTGTTCCGTAGTGCGTAGAGCGTAGTCGCCCGCCTGCCACAAAGTACCTCATATGAAAGGGTGTTAAAACCTCTCAAGCAAGCGTACATGAATTGTGGCCATACGGAGCGTAATTGCGCGTCGTGTAATAAACAATCCTAGATGCCTTTTTCAGACCGCGAAATATAAACGCTTACACTTTACTGATCGTCCGGTAGCGCACAAATATCAATAATTTGTGGCGTCTCCTTTGGCATCTATAAAAGCCAAAAGGCGACGCTTCAGACTATTGTAGAGCTTGAGCAAGTAATCAGTAGAGAGTTCGTCCCAGATTTTGACCATTGTAGCCTTCAGTTCATCAGTACTCTCGAACTGTCTATAGCCACAATGGACCTTCTTTGCCATCTCTCCCCAGACATTTTCAATAATATTTAGGTCTGGGGACCTAGCCGGCCACGGTAACGTCCGCACGCTATTATCTGACAGCCAACAACGGGTTAAGTGTGCGGTATGTATAGAAGCATTATCCTGCTGAAAAATATACGGATGGGATTCTCCAAAACATTCTACCACAAAAGGCAGTAAGCCATCCCTTAAAGTCCTGCAATACTTCTCTGCATTCTGCTTGCCATCAATGGACATCAATTTGGAAACACCGTAACGAGATATAGCACCCCAAACCATGACCGACCCCCCACCATTTTGCCTTGTCGAGACGCGACGAGCATCCTTCCTTAAATCGTGCCAGTAGAACGCCAAACCATCGGGCCCATCTAGATTGAACTTCTTTTCATAAAAAACCATTTTTATCCAGGAAGAATCACCTTTACTTATATGCCTGTGTGCCCACTTCAGTCAATTTTCGCGGTGTGTAGAAGTCATTGGTGGAGCTTTCAGAAGTTTTCGGTACTTCAAGTGGGGTGTACTGCGTAATATTTGTTGAATTCGGCGCACTCCAACCTTCAGATTCAGAAGGGTTTTAAGCGCATAGGCACTATAATTTCCAGTAGAGGCCAGTCTAATGAGAAGACGCTTACTCGTCTCCGTTAGCTTAAGAGCATTTTTAGGTGCTACGGTACTGGTTCGACTGTGATGGCGCTTTAGAAAACGAGATATTGTTGATGTCGCTGGGTTGAGCTGCTCTGCAATGGTTCGAAGTGAGAGTTTGGGTGTTCAAGTATCGGTAATTTGGCGGGAAGCTCAAGAGCAATAATTTGTTAGCGTTTGTTCTTCGCCCCCTTGTTCGTGCCTTTTTTGGTAAACCGCCGGTTCTATTAGAAATGAATGAGCGTTTCTATCTACAGGCACATGACTTTAGTTAATGAATACGGAGCTTTTACTAGATGGATAATAACAATCAATTGGGCGAAGTATGGTGTAGTCGGGGAGTATGCAATAGATGTTGCGTTTTTATTTTTGCGGACTGTAGGAGGAGAGCTATACGCATTTGCAGATGCAATCGATATAGCTTGTGTTATCAAACATGACTAAGAGTGAATAATTGGAAAACAAATTCCAGTCACAATGCTTACTGACTCAAAATTTTTATTCGACATAATAACAAAAAGCTCATCGACACCTGCAAAGCGACTAATGATTGACGTTTCTGCAGTTCGTGAATACTACTCGAACCACGAAATTTCTGATGATGGGTATATCACCTCCGCCAACAATCCCGTGGATTGTTTTACCAACGCTAAGAACTGTGATGCTTTGAACCAAATATTAAGTACTTCCAAATGCGTTTTAGATATTGATCAACTAGTTATACGTGATTTTATGCGACGATTGTAAGCCATACGAAAAGAGAAGGGAATGTGAGGATAAGGCTCCGCCGCCCTTGTCAGACGGTGAGGAAAAAGGACATGGAATGGACCATCTCACCATCCTTGGGGAGGGTGAGAAAGCGTCTTGCCTTCTCACTATCCTAGAGGATGGTGTGATGGTTGCTTACAATGCCGCATTCATGCGAGCATGTTAGGATTCTAACTACCGAGAAAGACGACTAGCGTCTTTCTTTCTAAGTGTAAAAGGAGGGAACAGAGCTGGGCCTTCGCCTCTCTTCTGTTCCCCAACCCATTATCATCATCAGCTCTACTTATCTAAGCAAAGGAATCATCCTTTTTGGGCTGCCCCTAGCTACCAATACAGGCCACCCCTTCTTTTTAAGTTATTATTTCACGACAAGCGGCATCTGTTCCTACATACAAACTAGAATCACCTCCTGGCTCCTTCTCATTAAGACGGAGATCCAGTCCACCATTACATTGACTGCTATAGCTCACAGCAGCACTACATCTCTTTCTGCTCTTCAGGAGCCTTGATTCTTGCTGTCGTTCACACAGTAGACGGAGCTATTCATCTAGCTGAGGTGCTTAGGTTTAAAATTGGTTTGAAAGGTTTGGGCATGGGACACACCTTCCAGTTGGTAGGGAACTCGTACGGATTGTTTTCCACGGTTTTTGGACTCCACGAACAGAACGATATCGCGTTAGGTCAACTCTCACCGGTCTACAAGTCGTAGAGGAGCCGAAAAAAATCAATCATGCCGTGTTTGAAATAATAACACGGTGAACGATGGAAAGACGCCTGTCAGCTTGGTCAAATTCGTCGACAGTACTAAACTTTAAACTTTCATATATTCTTTTCTTGCACGTTTCTTTCACAATTCTGGTCCTACGCTAACCTTTGCAACTTACGAACGCAAAGTTTGAACGAGCACTTAGTTTTTCTCTTCGCTCGAAACCGCTTACCAACACTCCGCGCTACCAACTCTTGTTTGAATGCACAAGCATTAAACATGCAGCACATATGCGCCTCCATGTGCAAGCGCAGCGGATATTAATCGATGCAATCCAAAATCATATGTATTGCTGCGTACATGCACCCAAAAAGATAGAAGTTGTGTGTGTGCTGTCTTAATAACAAAACATGGCTTCTTTGTGAAATCAAAAATTTTTTTTGCCATCATGCGCTCCATAATCAAAACAAATACGATTTAAAATCACAAGCTTTGCGTGCGTATTAATCCATCTTGCAGTGCCTGCAAACGAAATCATTGGGGCCTGAGGTTCTTCCAAAATTACCGTGCACGAATAATCTTCGTCGACTACAAGCACAGCACAATGTCGATTGTAAAAGAATACTATAAGCACAACACCCCTTTGTTGGAAATAAGAATACGATCGTATTTCATTTCAAGTGTATCAGTGGATGAAGCTGGACCTTGCATATATGGATCAGACCTGCATATTAGAACGAGCGGACGTTGTACACAAAGTCATCAAAGGGGTTGATTGCATGATGCACCACCAGAGAAGCCATTATCCTTACATTTGTCAATTCCTTATGTCCCAAAGAAGACTCCGTGCGAACGCTCCATACCTTTGTATCATCGAGTACGTTGCAAATTTTTCGGTCGGTGTAAAGTGTGTAAGTTTATTGTTTGCCAGCCCCAAGCAGGTTCGTTATAATTTAAGAGCACAGAAGGTCATCCCACGGACATGTGGAAAAACTTGAAATGATCGCAGCACACCATCAGGTGGCACAAACACCACGTAGTCAACAGCCCGGTCTTTACCTTGGTGTACATCATACTAAAATCTCTCTTGCGACCGCCGTTCATGAATGAGAGGTTGGGTTGGCCGCACAACTCACATGGCTCTACCAGCAATCCCCAAAACATGTGTACCCCTAAGTACGTGGTGGTCGCATTACACATGCCCAAATAGGAAACGCGCTGTACATCCAATATAAAGCCTGGTAACTGATATAACTACGCCACACTCCACTCATAAGCTAGTTCTCTAGTTTGGGCCTGTGTAGATCTCATCACGGAAATAGAAGCTGTTTGAACTCTTGAAACCAAGTCTTTTAGTCGAGTGCAAAACATGTCACAAACCGTTTCGTCACCGACGCTCTGCTTTATTCTCTTTTCTTCATGATAGGGCACCGTGGAAGGCCCTTTCTTGAAATTATAAGGTCAGATCTCTCTTTTCTGAATTTGCTTGTCAAATGCTCACTTCGACAACTTCACCGTCATCTTTACTTCATAGACAATGAAAGGGATGGTTGCCTTAATCAGGGATCAAGCGCCTTTCGGAGCGCAGAGCATTTAATGAAGTTAATCGTTCGTCGTTATGGCTTTGGATCACCAATACTACCAAACACATACGCCCAATATTGGGTACTTTATAAAACTATCGCCCCTGCTACCGCTGGGGTCAATTCTATCACTATTTGTCTTATTTTACATCGGTTTTGAATGATAGAGACCAGTTTTCATGACCTTTAGCATTCATACAAGCTGTAACTGAGAAATAGTTTCATTTGAGACGAGAGGGCTAATGTGGAGCAAATACTGTTGTTCGTTTTTATAATTAGTCAATTTTTGGGTTTGTAAACTTGAGACGTCTATTGCACATCCAAATTAGCGGGGTTTTTCTATCAAAGTGTCAATGTCATATGCGTTGTAATTTTGGAAATGCTATAATCGCGAAAACTGTAGTTCTTTTCCAAGGCATGGAAAATGGGAAGTGAAGCACTCAACGTCAGAAGCTCGTGCGTTCTCTTTGCAGAAGAAGGAAGAGCACTTAGGCCGTAGAAGAAATAATATTAGCTGTGGTACACATTTCTTGTGTAGCGTTTGCCTTCCTTTCCAAAAAAGCATACCAAACATCTTTATCGTCGTATTGCGCTACACAAAACGATGATGTCCATCATGTTAACATCGCCGCAACTTATAAGTTAGTTGTGCAGTAAAATGTTCTATTGTGGTTCAAACTTGCAAGAACCAATGCCAATATTACAAAATAGAACGCAGGTGTAAAGAGACAATAAACGGTTCCATCTTTTCCTCGTCTCAGATAAACCAGTTGTTTCTCTACCACCGATTGCAGCGTACCAAAATGTTGGCAAAAGTCAACATCTTTTAAGGTCATGAATTGCGTCCTAAAGTAAGCCATGCTGATTGCTAACCCTCGCACACGCTTAAATTGGTGGCAGGCTCAGCTTGGCATAGACAATTTTAAGCCGCTGTTAGGAGCAATACCATTCCAACTTCTGCAGCCGAATTTCACGCCTGTGTATACGCATCCTTTATTGCACAGAAGACTTTCGTAAGCTACAACAAAAAGAACTAGAGAGATATGCTCTTGGTCAGTGCGGCATCAGGCAGCGCACTTGAATGTAACTGAGAAAGCCCGAGCTCAGATAGCACTGGGACGACAGCATGCTGTAGATATAACCAAAACCAAAGAACGCCTGGCGAAGGTGGATGCAGCAACTTACATAACTACATAAACAGTCAAACGCATACACTAAACGATCAAAACTGAGAACCATAAAGCACTGAAAATGGTTATGCACGCAACTCTCTATCATCCAGGCCGAAACCAAGTGCTCACTGTGCAGAGAGACGAACAAAAGGACAGTGCAAAGAAGTAGTGATGAAAAAAAAGGGGGCGGGATTTGTTTTGAGACTAGGGGCAACGCTCATCTTTGGAGGCCGTACGCCCCTTCGTAGCGCTCGCTGGTTATGAAGAACTGTGCTGCCTGACGGAAGTTCCATAAACCACCTTGTTCCCGTCTTGGAACCTCCTGTGGTACACCGGGGTTCATGAGAGGAAGAGGTTGAGCTAAAATAGATAGAAGGCTGGGAAGAGGACGAGGACAGGAAAACCGATGCCTCTGTCATGGAATCATTCGAAATTTTGGGCTCTTCTCCCGGGGACTCGACGGCTTCCACATCGATGAACGTTTGCAACACAAGGGGGTAAGATTCGGATGATGAAAACATGAGATGAAGACGGGAGGCAAGAGGGAAGGCGCAAGAGAACCTTAGCGGGAATGTACAAATACCAACCTGAAAGAGAAAGAACACAGAGTGGAGCACGCTGCCGATGGCTCCCCAAATCAGCACTTGTCACACTCATTCTTTCACAGTTTCAAAAATACATCCGTGCTATTCCTGTAACTTGTTATTAAAGGATCTAACGAATTGCACGGAGACCGTATAGTAGAAAGTATTATTGATGATGGCATAAGCTTTCCGCATGTATAGTGGGCAAGTTTGTTACGTAACTCGAGCCTCCTTCCAAGCAGGCATAACATGGCTCTATGTAATAGTAGAGCATATTCAAAGGTTGTGTTGTCCGTAAAAGTGCCGGTAGTTGGTCTCTGCTCCAATTTTGGCTGCCATACCCCACAACTCGATCTCAGGACTCAGCCCAGCTCCCCTCAGCAGCCTCTTCTTTAGCGTTTAGTAGCTCATTCCAGATTGGGCTCCCAGCATTGCAACCTTAGCTGGTTCGTCCTTCTGACACCAACACGTGTATCAAACACCGTCTCTATGGTTCTCTGGTTCTGCTTTAGTCCCTTATTTTGCCCGGACCTTGATCTGCTCGTAAAGTTGCGCTTGTCTTTCTCGTCTTGTCGGTTGTGATATCAGACTTTTGTCTTGGTAGCAGCGGTTTCTTTTTCTGTTGATCTGTTTGCCGTCAAGAGTGGCCTGGGCTATCCTTTTCTTTGCTTTTCTTTCCGCTGTTTTTATCAAACAATGTTTTTGATATTGCCTAAGGTTTCTTGGTTGGGCTTGGAGGACTGAGAAAAGTTGAACTGCCGGTCATTGCTTGGTGTATTTGTGTCGTCTGTATTTATTTAGGTGATTTGGATTCCCACTTTGGTCAGTTTGGAGGTTCATGCTCATGTATTGGCTACGAAACAAAGCACATGTTCTTATTTTTGGCCTTTCACTGCCCCGCCGGTCATTGCAACTGGAATGACGTCTTCACTATCCAAAACAGATGATCAGATGATAGTCAAACTTTTCATAACTGCAGCAGAACAAGGATTTACACTTGCAGGTTACAAAATTAAATATCTTATTTGGCATGTTGCAAACGATGGCAGAGCTTTCTTTTAAAACGGAATACCCTCCGAGTATGTCCTACGATCATTCAGAGCCGAAAAGTTTTATATAATTTGTCGGAACACAGAAAACATCAACAGTAACCGTCCTCCAGCCCAGAAGAACATCTTCAGACATTAGTAGATATCATCAAAAAGCTGAAAAGAAAGATTCCCCACGTACTGTCAAACCCCAAAAAATGTTTGAAATCTAGATGAAATAGCAATGTGTGCAAAATTTGGTCGTTGCAACCGCGTATATTGCTCTTCAAAACGTTGAAGTGGAGGCCTCCTTCAAAAAGATTTAGGATACCGGTCACCCCCTAACCACGATCTTGCTGACGTGTGCAGCTGTTATGATCGATCCAATGTTTCTCGTTGCGCAGGCGAAAGGTGAAAATTTTCCACAGAGTTGGTTAACGCCAGAAAGCGATATTTTACCAGACGAAATCCCTTATGAAAACAAAAGGCTGACAGGAGCAGATGGGCTACCACATGACAACCAAATCGAGAAAAGTTTTAGATTTTCAATATAATCTGACCTCCTTCCATCCGTTATAGAGGACTATCGAATTTTCTGGATAATGTGTAACACAGAACGAAACAGTTGTACTTCTCCTTGAAGGAAATAGCTCATAAAACGGTATTAAATGGATTGATGTCGGTGCAAAGTACAATAGTGAAGTCATAAAGCTTTTAGGAAACTAATCCTATATATGCGACCCTGTGAAAAGTGTTTGAATAAGTTGTTCAAGAAAAATGTTCACCATACGTTTGTCGTGTTCCTGTATCGTGGGACTTATATTATTGCAAGTTTTGCCCTCAAGATTAAATTTGCCGTCACTAATTACCCATCGTTGAAGGAAACTTGTACAGATGAAACCTTTTTTAACTGCGGTCTCTTTGCAACTGATGAAGAAAAGATATTGAGGTTTGCTATTCATACAATTTCTCAAGAGAAAAAATGTGTCTTCTTATATTCGCTTAAGAATGTACTCTCGTATTGCTGACAGAGATATTTGCGAATAAGTACGCAACATCGCCACAAACGTTCAAAATGACATCAAAAGTTTACGACAGATAAAAGTTCTTTTCTAGCAAAATCTTTCTACTAACTTCGTAATAGGGCAGCCAAATTATGTCATACCTCCGTAGAAAGCAGTCAGTAACAAAAACCCAGAACAATATCAAGCGTTGTGGTGCACAGAGAGGAAACAATAGGTCACAATGATTCAAAAGAGATTACAGACATGTTTGTGGAAGGTTTTGACAATCGTCTCTGTGCTGAACAGTGCGTAACTTTTATTGAGATTGGGATTCAGGCATTACAATCCACATTTCTTCAAATATATATATATATATATATGGACAACATACCCATTTCACTTGGATGAGAGGTGTCCACATAGCTTTGAAGCAGTAAGAAAGGGCAACCCCCAAATAAAGGCAGTTTTAAGGCGTTTTCAGATGTACCATTAACTGCCCAGTGAAACGTCTAAAACTGCAAATGAATGCTAAATATTTCATAATTGTAGACCGCAGGGCGGTGTAGAGGCCATGTGATGTCTATTGTGAACTATGTCACGGTAGGCGTCACGAATCCAAAATATCAGGAAAACAAGACGTCAGTCTCCTCACTAGCCTACAACCTAAATTTCAGTATCCTATACAGATTAAACAATACCAGCCAGCCTGTTTTTCAATACGAAAGATCTTCCAGCTTATGATTACCCACACACTCTCCAACAACGTACATTAGTAGTACGACTTTTTTCATACTCTGCAGACTTCCCATTTCTCTGACCGCTCATCACTCTATCTTTTCTGTGATAAATGTGTTACGGAAAGTATGCTTTCAAGAGTTCATGACAGACTTTTATGAAGAGCAAACTGACGCGCAGCATCATTAAGCCGGTAATCTATGTCACTAGTGCCTTTACGCCAAAGTTCTATGGCCTCTTCGGCTGTATTTGGCATCCACGGTATGAATCGAACAAATGCTTTGATACTCTGATTTGCGTTTAGTTCCGTAGAAGATACAATAGGCGAGGTCCGAAGTGGAATCTAATTCCTTTTGTAGGATCTATTCCGGGAAACTAAAGCATTATGCAATGTATTTGGAAATTATGACATCTTGTTTGTGATTAAGCGATCAGCCACCGTAGAACCCTCTTCCGATTGCCTTTTCTGCTGTAAGTTGGTATTTGCATGTTTATGTTCGAGGTTTAGTTGAGGTATCAAGAACAGTCGATGTTCTAGATCCTTTTTCCATACACCCATTCGTTCGTCATTGTGATTTAAAGAAGTGCAAGATTAGTTGAGAATCTTTCGACTGATTTGTACGCCTCTGCTAGATTTCAAGCCCTACACCTTTTCTTGGTATTTGAAACCCAATTCCGTTCCCATCTCCTTATATACGTTTTACGTACCCATGACGTTCCATGTTCTTACAAATAGTCGTAGTAGGTTTGCAAGCTCTTGATAGACGAAGTCTCTTTGATTTTTACCTGTTGGCCATTTGAATGAGTAGAGATATTCTACTTATATAATTTGATGTAATGCTTCAAATTGGCAAAGTAACGAGTCTGGCCAATTATTTTGGCAGTTTGTACCTTTTACAAACCCAGTTATGGACCTTTCAGTTTTTTTGCAATCAATTTATACACATGATCCTCAATCAAAGAATAGATTGCTGACTGGGGTGAGATCACAGTATATGTAGTTCCTATCTGGGCAATAATGCACTGGCTGGTTGGTACATTACAATCTATAACTATAATTTGCTTTTGACGGCAGAAATTATTCTTTGAGTAGCTTTTGGGCAGTTTTTGGGGTAGCCTAAAGCAACAGCGGTGCTTACAGTATGTCACAGGGTTTCGAACTCACTTGCAATGTGACATATGAGTGACATACACCTGGTATTCTAGGAAGAGGTTTATTTTGGTTTGTAATCCATCATTATATAGGTATGCGCAGCGAGATAATTGCAGCAGCAAGCGCAGCCAATGGATAACGCCCGCGGATATCGAGTCTCGCTAGCGTGCGAAAAGGAAGGAAACAGTAACAAGCTCCCTGCCAAGCCCGTTGCCTCTCTGAAAATGATGTGCGAGGAGTGGTCTGACAGTTTTACTCTATGGTCGTGCGAGGTGCGCGAGATCAGTAGCCGGAAGCCCGTTCTAGTCCAAACCAGCTATAAATGGTGCAGCCAGCCAATTTGTACCTTCCCACCCTTGGCTGGCGCCAGCGAAAGTTGCTAGTCAAGATAGCCAAATTGACTCAAGTATCTCTTTCTCCAAGCACGGAGTAGATAATAAAATGGTGTAGAAAGCATATATACTATGCCAAACAAGAACGCCGAACAGAGATTGTTTTGAGTAGTTCAAGGGCAACATGGGCGATTCCGAACAAAGAAATTCCAAGATCGATGCTCGGCAAAATTTACCTGACGAAATGAGACGGTTAATCAATCACGGCACATGGCACGAAACTAGTGCCGGTGTCAAACCCCGTTGCAGCTCTAACCCCCCGCCTCTGTGCTGGAAACACAATGCGACGTGATAGCGGGAACCGTGCAGCGGGGGGTGATCTTGTGTCTTTAGCAAACATTTTTTCTCTGATGAAGATAATTAGTAATATATTTTTAGAGTAGTGGCTTTAAAGCGACTGCGGTGTCCAAGAGCCATGCTTGTTGACGATAGACTGCAATAGTTTTGCACCGAGGGAGCCATCGTTAAGAGTGTGCGAAATAAAATAGAACGCTTCTATGTTGCCTTTTGTCAGCGGATGGGCAATATAGCATGTGCCAGACACCCACCAGAGCGCTTCAATATCCCCGCATTCGAGTAAGCCCCGAAGACGCGATGCAATCGTGTTTAGAGGGTATTCGTGGCACTTGTGCAAGGTGGTTATGGTGAAGTATAGTCCGAAGGAATCGGTGAGCATTATGAGCGAAGCAAAGGATGGAGTTAATACAAGAAAGCATTATTTGAGATGAAATGAACTGTAAGAGCATTAGGCAGAATCCAAGGTTTCTGCGCCAATTGCGCTGAAGATTGTACGTCCTTGCTTGGACCTGTGCCCGTTGATCAAGTAGTATACAGTTTGAGAACTTGAAGCGAAAGAAAGTCCTGAAAGAAACCCAGTCTGACCGTACGAAGTCCTACAAATACTGACACTCGAGTGCGAGAGCAGCTGACACTTGCACAGGTGTTATGAAGGACATGCAGGTGCATTTTACCGAATCATCGGAACTAGTTTCTTCAGCAGAGTCAAGAGCTGGTTGGCCTTCACAAGATGCTTCAATCGCATATAAGGCACGAGCTGCCGTACGTAGCTGATATTAAACGCGGCTTGGGGCGGCACAAGGTGTCTGAGATAGTTGGGCTTAACCCCGGAGGGACTGTAGGGATTTGGTCTCATCCGCGGTAGACTTGGCTTTGGAGTCCTTTCTTCTTTCTCTAGAGATTGGAATTTGGTGGATTGTTTCCATGACTTCAGCCATGGAAATCTCAACAAATTGATCAGCGTACATTTTTGTCCAAAACCGACTGAACATGGGATCCCTCTCTTCTAGCGAACTGTTGAGCTTGAATCGTTTGGACATGTCTGTAGAGAACAGTTCGATTGTTGCGAAGTACCTAGTTAAAAGGAGATCATCTACTAGCTTGGTGTTAGAGTTAGTTATTACTTACCGTTCTTTGAATAAGGTTGGCTCTACCATCAGTTCTAACGTGGAAAACCCAGCAAGTTTTATTCTAATCGATTTCCTGAAGAGATCGGTTACCCATTAGCCATGCCAAGCTGGCCTCAAAGCCTAGTTAATATTTTCGTGACACCTTGTCAGTATGACATCACAACATGTTCATGACAGAGAAGTCTTGGTTGACCAGGTGAACATATTGGCTCTAAAGTACACTTGGCGTACTACTCACAACGTTGACAGACACTTTAAACGGTACAGCAGGGATCGAACGGTCATGGAAGATTCCCGAGGGAGTCGTGCCAAGCCATCACTGGCACCCTGGGTCCATGCCAGATCCTCAAAACCTTTTCTGATGACAAGTCATCAGCATTGATGGAATTTGAGAAGTCATCAAACGAATAGATCTGGCACTGAACCCCGGTAAACCAGTCGAGTATGGAGGCCAGCACGAACATCAAGCATCATTACGTTTAATGCTGACGAATTCCCATCGAATAGTGGCACTGATGAAACTAGAATAGAAACTCTATATAAACCCCGATGGATGTTCCGAACTTCTAACTCGGATCATCACCATCGACTTCCAAACAATTCAGCCACTGCACCTCTGTTCCTAACACTTGGCCAACAAAAGCGCTATATGTTCGTTCTCATCTCGCAACACGAACAGTTCTGGCATTCCCAGTATTATTGAGAATCCGTATTGGTCAGAAATTCTTCAATATATAGCGGCCATAGACGACCAGACTCGTCAAGACCATACGCAGGCTTTAGGAGTTTCCATAATTCATCTGCGTTGGTTCTCCAAGCGCGGGGCGCAAGTACGTATATTTAGCGTTCGAGATCGCCAGATTATAGTTGCACGCAAGATACGTCAATTCTTCTGAAGCTGAAGTGAGGTATATTCTCCAATGACAATAATAACCGAATGCATGTGAAGTAAACAGTGGATGAATCACAACGGAGCGAATCCTGTTCCACATCTACTACAGTGCGGGACGAGTCGGCATCGTACCCCTAGCTTCTTACTTTCTCCATTATAATTCAGTACAACGAAGTGGTGTGAGGAGAAAATGCTGGCACTATGAGGAAAATACCGAGTAGGGTTTTAAGCTTTGGCTTATATATAGTTTTGATTTTTCAGCATCAATGAACTTCTTGATTATCCATCTGAGGGCGAACTGCAGTTCATATTGCAAGGCCTGTGGGTCTCCGATAACAGCCTTAACTTCTCTAAGTATTCTCTGCTGGGAGAACTGGAGGCCTTCATCGTTAGGTGGGAAACGCAGTTCCATACTTCCAACATCCATATGAAGCAGGGCATCTCTAAAATCTAATGATAGTGCGTCGATAGGGCGAGAATTATGGGCGCAGAACGATGAAGACAGAAGATGGATTGAACACAGGTTAGTCTCATTGAGAACTTGCGGGCCAAGTCTTACAGGACCTAGCACGTTGGATACGCCAGGGAAGAGACATGATTTTGGGAGAGAAGTCGAAGACACGTCGTCCTGATCCTCAACGTCCACGTCCACTACTTTAACATTTTGCTTGTTAGATTGAGGATTAGTGAAGGAATCACATCCAATTGCTTGTTTTTACAGCTCGGCGAGTAGAGAAGACTCAAGTACAAGCCAAATATTCTCATTGGTGACATGCAGGTGAGCTTCTTGAATACTCTCCTCGTCAGAAACCACCACCACATTCTCACTGGTATAGGCTACATACCCCTTGGACCAGGAACTATATCCACCTTGCTTCTTGTAGAACTACAAGGGTATAGTAGCAGGTAGGAGGTGCTGGGATATCGTATTGACAGGTCGAGAGCGCATCACAGTATACAAAGCTCTTCCACAAACTTGTTTCTAATAAGAGGCAAGAACGTCAAATAACACAAGACGGCTAGGTAGACCAGCAATAGAGGGTGTACACCCCTGGTCCTGTTCGAAGCTACTGACCAATTTGCTTCGGTACAGCACTTTATAAGGAATGTCGCACGTGAAAGTAACTCGAAGTCCGTTCGGAAACACTGACCGGTTTGATGGAACTGCAGTTCGTCCCAAAGAAGTGTTTTGACCAATTTTCGGATATTCTTGTTGTACGATTCAACACTGCCAATTCTAATTATGCCTCCTCGTAAGAGGGGGCTCGAAGTTCGTATGGAAACGAGCACACAGTTCGTGGATGATACTGTTGTCAAACTCTTGGTACGCAGAGAGCTTCAGAGAGGGCCCGTAAACGTAGAACCATTTGACGGTAATCATTTGGGAAGCATTTTTCATGTCCCTTGAAGTCATTGGAGACGTAGAGTAGACTCCAGTGACGACTTCTTTCATGTGAAGTATCGGCAGAATGCTGAGATCACGAATGAAAAAGAAGTTCACTTGAATGTGCTTGTGAAACTCCACGAGTATGCGATTGAACGATATCTTCCGCGCATGTAGAGGTCTTTCAGACGTATTGCACGATTGCCCAGAGTACCTAGCTTAACCCAGTTCCTTCGAAAGCCTCTCATTCAGAATATCAGCACAGCAGCAAAGCTTCTTCAATTCAGGAAGATTGCGGTTGGATTGCACGTGGAGCATAATTGCAAAGCGTTTTGCTTCCTTAATGGATGGTTTTTCATGAGGCGTGTTGGAGAGCGGGTTTTCTGAGCAAAAAAAAGGTGAATGACTCGGTCACCGAAGGCATTAAGGCTAGATGTGTGCGGCGATTGTTCTAATCACCCGGGGTGTAACTCAGGAGTCTGTCATCGCCTTAACACAGTCCGAGTGTTGAAGTTATGACCAAAAGGTTTTCCAAGCCGAGCAAGTTGGAATGCGAGACTATATCATTTTCTAGTAGGCGAAGATCGCATGTTTCAGTGAGGTAGAACTTTAGCATAACATTCTCGTGGTTGGAAGAAGTTAAGAGAAGCTTCCACATTGCGAATAAAAGCATGGAGTTCTCACATTTAGGACCGAAGCTATGATAGAATGGGTCACAGTCGAGTTCGCTCATTACGACCACTATCCACATAGCGATTGCCAATGCGGCGTTGGAGATTATTTCACTAACAACTGGCAAGCGACGGACATCAATGATTGAATTAGGATCAGTTCAGCCTTCCAAAACATCAGAGGGTGCCCGAACTCATGCTTTTAGGTATGTCGGCGTTTTTGTATCGGTTAGTGCCTGACTGAGAATCTGAACGCCGATCACTGTTGTTGTTAAAGGATGCCCTGGTTTGTAGGTGGCTCAGCGACAGTTATATAGGCTTGAGAAGATGTCCGGTTATGGGCTTGACGCTCCATCTTCCTCTTTTTGTGAGGAATGAAGGAGAGGGTCAAGCGCTGCTAGCAGCTAGGTGGGTAGGGTCACCACAATGAAAACAGAAGAGAGACGCATCCTTTCTCTTTAGGACTGCCGTCACTTTGCGAGAAGGGCGAAACTTAGAGGTTGACGAGGACGAGTTTAAATTGCGTTCAGCAATCCTGGAAAACACGCTGCCTTCGTTCTTCTGTGACATTGCGTACAAGGCTGTCTCTAACCCTTGGCCGGCAATGTTCTTCAGATCTGCCTTGTTGACGTAAGAATAAGGGCTTCCAGGAGTTAAAGGAAGGGTCTCCATTACCATAACGTTGTCGTCCAGGTTACGGGGACACCGTGGGGACGGTTTAAGGACACTAAAGCCTTTGGAGGGTGGAGCAATTGTGTCTGTCTTCACTTAAGTTGAGCAGCCTTCCCGAGACGTTGGCAACTTTGGTAGCTCTTTTCTTTGTGTACAGCAACTTCCCTTTCTTCATAGCATGATCATCGTCCTTGAAAAATCTAAAATGTGGCTTGCTTGTCTTCTTCTTAAGTTCTCCGATCGACGTGTCGAAAGCAGAAATGTCTATGACCAGCTTTTAAGAACCTGAGGATTCCTTTTTCTTCATGCGGGCCTCCGCAAGAGCAATAAGTTGGAGCTTAGCATTGGTAAACTTCTCATCAGTAAGCAGAGAGTTGTTGAAAAGAGTAATAGGTAGCACTTCTCCTACTTGGGACGAGGACGAAAGGACTCCATGCAGAACAGGATCTGCTGCAACTTCAACAAATCGGGAGATAGGAATATCCAATGGTTCATCCTTGCAATGGCTGCAGGTCGTCAGACGATTTAAGGATCCTATAAGACGTGAAACCACAGCAATCGGCAAATCGAAGGCAATGAGCTCAACCATTTGACTTACGACTTTCACTTAGTCATCTTGACTCAACCTAATTAAACCTCTTGCCTGTGCTTTGTAAATAATAGACTTTTGAGCAGCTGCTATCACACGGTCATAAAGTTGAAGCCCAAAAGTAGCGAAATTTGTTCTGTAAAATTGATCAATACCTTTTCAAGCAGCGACAAAAACAGTATTAATCCAACGAGATACGTCGCAACGACATTCTTGCCGATCCTTCATGAGGACAAAGTGAGGTGGGTAGGTAGGGTCTTGCGAAGATTGCTGCAGCCCTAAACTCATAACTGAGGTATATGCATCGAGGTAGTTGCAGCAGCAGGCGCACTGAAGGAGAAGACTCACGGATACCAAGTTGCATTCGTGCGCGAAAATGAAGGAAACGGAAATAAAGTCCCTGACAAGCCCGTTGCCTCTCTGACAATGATGTCCGACGACTGGTCCAGCAGTTTTAATCTATTGTAGTGCAAGGTGCGGAAGATCAGTAGCCGGAAGCGCATGCAAGAATAAGCCAGCTATGCATGGTGCAGGCGGCCAATTTACACAATTATCTTTTAAGTATGAATAAGCCCTTTAGGGCCATTCTATGATTTTTTAAATGAAACGAAAAGAAAATAAAAAAAATTCTTGGGCAATCAGGCATTTACAGGTTGCCTCCCAACCTTTCAAGATTTCGTTTAACGTAAAGAGTACATTTGTTGCTGCCTACATTGAACGAGTGTTGAACGTTAAAAAATAAACTTTACAGCTGCATTCAGTCAAAACTAGCTTCCACCCGACACTTTTAAATGACAAACCTACGCCTGCTTGGTCTCCATAGCCATGATGTTTTTCTTGCCACAAGTTGTGAGTGACGAAAAGCAGTTAGTACCAAAATGACAGAATCTGAGCTGCAGCCATCAAATGCACATGAAGTTGGACCCCGTACTCAGCCACTTCCCAAAATGCTCCATGACACTTGCAATCAACTTGATGCCTGTACATTTCGCAATTCAAAATGTAAGAAAGTTTTAAAGGCGCTCAAAGTTAGTGTTGCCATTAACGGGAAGATAGAAGCAAAGTGCAAGATTATATCCATGAAAATGGTACAGTGACAAGTAAGCGCATTGCATGTTGCTCACGTAATGCAAAACTTAGTAACCAGTTTTAAAAATGTTTCTACTCACACCCAAGACTTACCACATAGGAGAGTTCGTATAAAAGAACTGAATCCGTGGGGGAACCAGATTGATGTCATTCAAGTAGATGCACCACACCTGAACGGAGATAAATTTGTCGAGGGAAAACGATCGCTCCAACCCTTTTACAACAACTCTTCTCCCAGCGAAAGTCGAAATCCAGGTTTTGTGGCAACAGAGTATTTAGATTGCCGCATGTATTTGAGAACCCAAAAATGACTGCAGCAAGAACCAAAATGATGGAGTTTTTAACCAGAGAGGAGCTTGATCAGCAGAATGAAGATCCATGGAGTGAATAAATTTCGCCGTTATTGAATGAAATTTCGTTCAAACCTGCTGCAAACACAACTCTTTGCGGAGGTCTCAAATCCGACGATATATGTTTGTTTAATCCTGGTGGCCCTCCTTATATTGGTGAAGAGGGTGCGTTAATTCGAAATTTTGCAGAATTCAAAAGCCTATATGGTCATTGATTAGCAAAATTTGAGATTTCGGGACAAGGGGATCCAGACGCACTCGCCAGTTTTGCCGAAGGCAAAGCCCATATTATGTACGGGTACTACTTTGTGCCACTACACCATATTTTGAAACCATTGGTTAGATGTGCATCGGAGAGCGATGCTAAATGGAAGGAAGGGGTAGTGTCTGGGGTCAGCCCATAAGGGTGTGGAGGAAATGAGTGTTTACGTGGACAACAGAAGAGACCGAAGCGAGATGTACATGATGTTAGTTTTGTTGGGTTAGATGGGTTGTTATTGGCTCTTAAACAGCAGCGACAAGTTCCCGCTAAATTAGAACGATGGAAAAGTGACGGCTACAGTTTTGAAGCCATGGAGGATCTAGGTCGCTCTGCTACGTCTGCGCTGGAAGCGATAGTGCGCGTGAAATTAATGTTGTAGCAAGGCGTTGGTGCGAAAGGAAAAGCTTTGTTTGAAGGAGTTCTGGACCACCTTAAAGCATATTTGGAGTTATATAGAGCTACATAGTAACACAAGCTCTGTAGGAAGCGGTATATTCTAATTAATGCAAAGTAATGGGCATGGCTTTTTCAAAAAGCTCCTTACAATGATCCGAAGTCTACAGTTCTCTATCCAGTACAGAATGAGGCTAATTAAGATGATTCAGGAAAGAACATGGGCTGGGAAAGTTGTAACATCTCATCTGTAAATATTTATAATTTAACCAAAGCCCGCAACACGAGGCTGGCGCACTAGAGAGGTACTTTTCAGTCAATGGATATTCTAAAAAGGTTAAGGAAGAAGATCACACGCATACTTCCGGACAGTCGTTTCGTTTGACCGAACCTCAAACTAATGCTAGCTCTAACCATTCAGTACCCGATCAGGGAAAGGGCAGGTAGAGGCATGCTCAAGACTTGTCGAGAACGGTGAATCACTTCTTTTCCATGCCCTGTGACAGCAAAATCCGAGTACTCATTTTTCAAGCGAGCTATTTCGTGGAAACATACGATAATATCAAAGAAAAGGCTTTGAGTGGCTACTGACGCTTTGGCGCAAAGACCTCAACGGAATACTAGCGGATGACATTGGACTTGGAAACAACATTCAAACTATTTCTCTCTTCGCATGGTTTGCTGTTAAGAAAGACGTATGGGACCCACACCTCATTGTTGTTCCGACTTCAGTTATAGTAAGCTGAGAAGAAGAATTCAAGAGAACGTTACGAGGATTCAAGGTTCTGACGTATTTTGGGCTTGTAAAGAAACGAAAAGACAAACGCCGGGGTTGGCAAAGACCTGATATGCTTCATGTGTGTATCACTTCCTACAGGCTGGAGGTGCAAGATTCTCTTCTATTACTTTGGAAAAAATGGCACCACTTAACCTTTTTTTCAAGTAAAGTCCGAACAACCTGTAAAGGAGAACATTATGAATAGGCCAGTGGGGAAGCGTTCTGTAGAGCAGCAAATAATTATACATGCCAGTTTCATGACGAATGGAATCCAGAGATGTAGAGATCCATCCAGAAATAGAAAAAGCTTTACCAAATACCGGGGAAACACAGTATTCACTCCATGCTCTTCATAGTGAAAAACTTGGAGCTCCCAAAACCGGAAAACGAAGCAGCTCACCGACTCCGAAACGTATACTGCTGCAGGAAACACCAGAAAATGGCAGGAGCAGTCAGCGTTCTTCGGAATCATTGCAAATTGCAGAGTTATTGGTGTCCAGTGCTTCTAAGGTGAGCTTGAAGGACCCAAAGCAGCAAGTAAGGCCGAAACGGAGAATGGGATGGCAAAGGCAAGCAATGATGCAGTGACTCAGGAGGTTGGAGATGGCTCTCAAGACTACCTAGAAATATCTTCTAAGCTTCTAATGAAGGAAGATAAGCGTGAAGCACTACCCCTCAAGGCTGCCTAGAAAGAAAAATATGACGTAGAAGCTGAGTAAAGGGACACCCCAGAAGATCATCGTCTTGGTGCTACGAAGGCCAACACCCGAAGCAGTCAAACTATTGATTTTGCCAACGCCCTAAACTCTGTAACCAGTATTCAAAGATACACACTTCGTGTTTTTGAACGTATGAGTGGACAACCTCTTTCTGAGCCCTTACATGGCCACAGCATGAGCACAAATTGGGTTACTACTGGATCTGGTTCTGTACTTGGAGATTGCTCTTGCCCAGAAGAGGCAAATGTTTCTGAGATCGAGAGCACCGGAGAAGATGATACGGAGACTTTGCTGCATGAAGTGGGTATTAATGATGATGGAAATGCGAGCAATATAAAAGCACTGACGGATGCCGACGCGGAAATTATTATGTACCTGCCACTACGCAACTTTGGTTCGGAAGAGCCAAAATTTTCTTCGGTATTCCATGGCACCGCAGCAGCAGGCTTAGAATGCGCGGGAGGAAGTGCTTTCTTTTCGCATGCTTAGAACAGAGAAAGCCGAACACTGCATGCAACGAGAACGTAGAGATAGAAGAGCCTTGAGAACCTGCGGAAGAGGATGGCTGAAAGTGAGAGAAGAGGTAATTTGGACGCAGTTTGATCTGCTTCTAACCAAACTAACAACCTTGCTGCATCTGCTGTAGATTTTTCCGGGTGTGAGCAGCTTAAGGGATCCACTGCTGCGGACTGGGCAAGGTCAAAAAGAAAGAAAAACCCGAGCTCCTATCTATCTGAATCCAATCAGCATGGTCACGTCCAAAACAGATGATCGTATTATGTTGCACTGTGTGACGTGCACTCCATGAAGAAGAATCTGCCAAACATGGTAACTACTGTTTGCACACTTCATCGGGAGCTTTTTGTGCTTTTGTGTTTATAAAGTAGAACGTCTTTTCATATAAAACGTCATCGTCGCAGGTATCCTAGCCTATGAAGCTTATCTGCAAGTTCATTGCGCCGCGACGACGTTTTTCTTTGTTTGTTAGTTGACCGCCTGTATTCACCTTCTGTGTGACAGTCATCAAAGTGTATGACAAGCGTACCAGTCACAAATTATCATCACTATGCGGTACGAGCTCAAACAACGAGCTGTCTCTATTATCGATAATGACGTTGTGCAGCTTATACGTTAATATAATAATAAGTATAGCAGTGGGCAACTATTAACGAAGAGCTGATCAAAAGATGCCAAAACGGCATACAAGCATTCCGAACGCCTGCTCGCAGCAAACTCTGGATAAAGAATGATACGCTTTGAAAATACCTTTTTTTGTACTTACATGGCGTCCTGGATACAGCTTTAGAGTCTACGTTCGTTTTTATACGCCTCATCAGCAACAAAAGCTGCCGATGACTGTCGCTCTGGACCACTTAACAAATCGTACAATACAGTTGCCTTAAACGCTGTAGAAACATGAGTTCCACCCGCATGCCGCGCAGAAACGAAGCAGAACTTACAGTCTGCTTGAACTTCTGCCTGCAAACAGATTGCAAAAACCCTTTGGGATTGTAGTACATACGAGGGTCTGATGCGTCAAAAAGTTTAGGACGAATAATTTTGATTGCGATACTCCGAAGCTGCCACGACACCATCTAGTAGACTTCCACGATGTTTTTTGAATAAATCTGTGCTTGCCACAACTCTTCAAAAGAGATGGGAAATTGGC
Organism: Gracilariopsis chorda; assembly: GCA_003194525.1. Taxonomy (NCBI): domain Eukaryota; phylum Rhodophyta; class Florideophyceae; order Gracilariales; family Gracilariaceae; genus Gracilariopsis; species Gracilariopsis chorda. Next base: position 42,076 of record NBIV01000155.1, read on the forward strand.
TGTGTGGAACCACTTCACTTAGAACAAAAAGAGTTTAATGCAACACATGATATAGGGTACACTGATCAGTACCATATGCCCACCCGATTTCTAGATAGCTTGAAACTGCTAAGAGCCGTAATGTACAACATAGCACAACAGCTACAGTTACAGAGGTAGCAATGAAGCTGTGCTTTCTTTGCATTCTCACGAATTTGGCTGAGAAAGGTTTGGAAAAGATACAATACTAGTTGTTTGAGAGAAGGTACATTCGACGAAACAATCTACTAGAAAGAGTAGTCATATGAGCGTTAAAGTTATATTGTGATCTCGGAATAATAAAGCTCTTGAAATGTATACTTCGAGATAGTTTCGCTGCAATTATGAGAAGAATAATACAAATAACGGTAAGCATGCTTTCGTTTTGTATATGGAATGAGCCTACAAACAAACTCATTGCCCTGAAGGGATCTATCTTGGTTAATAGAGTTCGATGTCTTTCTACGTTACTTTGTGTTTGAATTTGTGCATATTGGCGTTGCGTTACCCATTTGAACAACAGCATAGGGCAAAAGTGACCGTTAGGGTACTGAATTGTCCCTGGGAGGGTGTGTGGCTGGCGTTAAGAGAAAACGCACAGAATGAAGCCTTGGGTGAAAGCTTGAAGTTGATTTCGTAACATGTTTACATCTGTTGAAATTTAGAAACACACAGAACGGCCATAAAGGTACCGTAACTGGTCCACGTCGTTGAGCTCGCGACAAAGCAACACACGAACAACGAATTGAAATTAGTGAAAGAGTGAAACTTTTTGCGCCCTATTGGTGGTTTTTTAAGTGGTCAAATTATCTTCCAAATTCAGGTCTCGAGAGGTTTCCTGCTGTTTTACTTGTTTAGAATCGTTTTCTGTTCTTTCACGGTTAGCTATCAAAAAGAACAGGGAGTGCTGCTCTAGCGTTGTGAGCTTTCTACAGATCGTGCAAACACTCAATCACCGACGCAGAATCGTGTTTTTCACAGCTCTCTTGCTCTCCATGCACTTTCAGACCGCCAGAGCGCCCCGCAAGGCGCTCAAGAGATACCTAAACTAGCGTCAGCTGCTTCTTGCGTGGTGAGAGAGGACAAATGACAGACAGCGGCAGTTGCGTCTTCCTTCGTCCCCGAAACTCACCTACTTGCCCAAGTTCGGCGCCTGTCAACGACCCAGCATGGCCACCCCTTCCGAATGCCAAACGATATAGATTAAATCTCCCAATGAGGAGCTTACATGTGGCATGTTTCCTGGAGTATTTTGGCAAACTGTTGAGATCGCCCTCAAGGTCAGAGAGTTTTTAGACAAGGGAAGCGATGAGAAGCTGTTCATAGAAGCCAAGGAGAGGTACAAGAGTAATAAAACTAGAGGGCATCTGCAGTACGAAATTCGTATTTTTTTCGTGGTACCTTCTCACGAATCTGAGATATGACTTTCTTACTGTTTCGAGTTTCCCCAACACGAAAATCATTTCCTGCACAGAACGAACTTTTCCCCACGTGTTATTTGCTGCTGCTCATATGCCACCCACAAGAATACACCCACATCAGAGCTTTGCGTGAACTTTCTTTGCGTTCCAACCTCGCCTTTATGAGAATCACAGAACACTCCGTCGTTCAATGTTCGAGACAAATGCTTTGGTGGCAAGAACGTTCTTTTTTGCGCTTTTCTTCGAATTTGAAGATACTCTTATGACTTTTGCCACAGAAAAAATAACAGACGCGCAACATGAAATAAAACGGTTACAGCCACGAACCCAAGGACTGAAAGCGGTCAATTTCAACTTAAACATCCTTTCAGATCAAGAATGTTTAATCAAATTTCGTTTCACCAAGGCACTTCTCTGTTACATAGCCAATGTGCTTCCCTGGTCTTACCCAACAGAAAAAAATCGTTACATGTGTGCTCCAGTAACTGCTTTATGAATTCTTTGTCACAAATTAGCTTAAAAAATTCGATGGATAGATGTCGAAAGTTTTTCAGCTTGCATCCGTCCAAACTAGGCAAGTTAGTCTGGGAAACATGTGAACTGTTTACGTAAAATTTTGGATACGTTCTCAAATATCGGCCGTCAGTGATGCAACAACCAGCTTTAATTTATGAAAATGCTATATCTAGTATGAGAGCGCCATACGAAAATTGCGTTGGCTTTATTGACTGTGCCAAGACAAGAATTCAAAACCGGGTGGAAATCCATCACTAAAACGTTCATGATATTTAGGACAAAAGTAAGCTCACTTTTTTGTGTTTCTGAACATATCTACTACGGACTGGTTTATGATTGCATGGAATGGGCCTCAAACGGGTCGACGTCATGATATGACGTTGCTGAGAGAAATTGGATGGGAGACATTATTAGATTGGTGTTTATTAGTTAATCAGAACCAGCTCTTTGTTTATGGTGACGGTGCCTTTTTGCTCTGGCCTTGGATGCAGGGCCCATTTAAATCACAGGGTGCACCTGAACAGGAAACAACTGTTAATCTTCAAACAAGTAGAAGCGGCCTGTGGCCACTGGTGGCCCTGCGCGCCGCTGAATTGAGGTATTCTTGGGAGATCTGCAGGCGGTTTCTGCTTGCTATCGCTCGCAAACGGCCTGCAAACCAGTGAAGGCTGCAGTTCTGAGAGTGACTATGGAATAGAATTGCAGTTGAACGCTCGCACGTTGGTGATAGGCTGGCACTGCAGTTGTGTATATAGAGTACAGTAGATTGTAATTGGATGGCACTGCCAAAATAACTGCAATGCCACCCACTGTGCAGCAGTGTGGCTGGCACTGCTGCAGTGCCAGCCACTTAGCAGCTGCGGCAGTCCACATGCAGCAGCAGCCAATGAGCTCTGAGCTTTGCTGCTGCTCCTGTTGCTGCTGCTGCTGCTGTTGCTGCTGCTGCTGCTGTTGCTGCTGAATTTTTTGAATAGCGGGGAGGCGTGAAAATTGCATGCACTGAAGGGAGCGTGCAAGGGGATGTTTTGGCGCAACGCCTCCCGTCAATCAACAACACCCCCCTCAATCATGTGTAAATCATTCTAGTACGGGGTGGTGTTGAGACAAGAAAAAGCGGCGTTCGGCCACGGGCAGCGCTTTGCGCCGTGGCTGGGGAGTTATGAACAGCGGTGAGAAAAGAATGGGTGGAGAAAGCAAAGGCAGAAAAGCAAGTATTTTAATTCAGTGAGTGAAGAATGCAAGAAATATGATTACGGTTGTGGAGGGATGCAGAACTGGATGGCTTCAGGCAGCACTGGCTTTGCAATGGCCACAAGCATAGGATGAATTGTGTGCGCACTCGCGGATGTAAGCTGCAGGACATGCAGGAGCAGCACATGGTCGTTCCTTCCAACGCGCGACAATGCGACATACAACTGACTGGCGCAGAGGTCGGATCGCACATCCACAACCAAGCCATCCAACATCTTTCCCTGTTGTGTGTGAAAGGTAGCTGCACACACAAAAGGTGTTAGGAACCGCCTTCGAATCATGCAAATGTCTGCGAAAGAAAACTCGAGGTCGATACGATGCAGGAGCTGTCGTTCCAGCACCTGTCGGTTCTCGTCGAGTCGAGCAACTTGCATCGTAAACTGATCGACACGCACGACTACGAACAGCTTTCAGTTGACAACAGCAAAATGAAGCACGTTCCAAGTGACCATAACTGGCACACCAATCTTGATATCCAAGTTATGAGATGGTACGTCAGTAGGTGCATGCTGATATACAAACTCGGGAACAAAAGTATTGGTGAAGTTGGGCTCTGAGTTCTGTCCACCATCAGGTTGTACCGTCGTAGCACACGGAAAAGTGAAGCACTCACCAGGAAACAGATTCAGCGCTGCCGCATTGTGTTCATTGACCAACTGATTTGTGGAGGCAATGAGCATTTTGCTGAGATTCACATCCTCCTTGCGTCGTGTTGTGAGCCACTTCCACAGGATTTGATAAGCTGTTTGCACGCCACTGGTAGATCTGAGTGGTAGTAGAGAGTAATTGGATATTGTGTTGCATGCAATGCAATTTAACAGTGATGCAAATGCCGGATCATCGGCTTGGCGTACTTCTTCGGTGAAATACAGCACTTGAACCGAGCACAATGTCCACAGATCACTCTTCCACGGCAATGGGTTGAGAATGTTTGTGTACACTCGTTTCACATTTCCACTCGGTGCAGCCTCAATTTACACCTGTGGCACAACTGGAAGCAGCTCGGAGTAGTCGCCGGAAATAACGATGGTCAAGCCCCAAAAAGGAGGCGGTTTTTCAATTCCAGTGCAGCAAAGATCTTTGAACAACGCATCCATGAGTTCAAAGAGCTTTCGTGAAAGCATGGACGCCTCATCCAAGACGAGCAGTTGTATTTTGCGTAGCAGTTCTGCACGTGGAGATGGGGGACCCTATTTTGACAAAGTGGCTGTAGTACTGCTCGTTCTGTCCTTATGAGCTACAGACAGTCCGAGCAGGCTATGTAAAGTGCGGCCACTTTTGTAAAACGATGCTGGAATGCCTGTTGTAGCAGGAGACCTGCACACGTGCTCGGCCTTGCCCAAGTCCCAGGACAGGAAAAAGGGCCCAAAGAAGCAAAAGGTTACGACACTGCACTATTCGCCAAGCCTGAATGGGATTCAAAATAGTGGTTGTGGACAGCTAGCGAGATGCATTTGGCACTGCGCCAGTGCAGTATATACGTCTTTTGCAGGCATGTCTGCAATGAAACTTCAGTATACACTGCACAGGTGCATTGCAACTTGACACGTGTTGGAATGAACAGCCGGGTTTTTGCTGCTGAGTGGCTGACACTACAATTGATTTCATTGCAAGCCATTCAGCAGCCATTGCACAGTCAACATGCAGCAGCAGCAGCTAATTAACTGAACGCTTTGCTGCTGCTGCTGCTGCTGCTGCTGAATTTTTTAATGGTAGGGAGGCGTTGCGCCAAATGTGCGTTTCGCCTGCACAAACGGGGGCGTGCAAAGCGAGTTTGTGGCGAAACGACTCCCGTCAGTCAACAACAGCCCCCTCATAAATGAGCAAATCCTTAAGATTGGGGGTGTTGAGAAAAGTAGAAACGGCCTTCGGCCGTGGGCGGCGCTGCGCGCCGCTGAGTAGGGGTGACTTTTGGGGATGTGCAGGCCGCTTATGCTCGCTAATGCTCGCAAATGACCTGCAGACCCATGAGTGCCGCGGCGTCGAGAGTGAACATAGAATAAAGCAGCAATTGAGCGCCCATGCGATTGTGACTGGCGGGCACTGCAGTTGTGCATGGAGAGTACAGTGTAATGTAATTGGCCGGCACTGCCAAAATGACTGCAGTGCCAAACACTGTGCAGTGGGATGGGTAGCAGAGTTGTGGTGCCAGCCACTGAGCAGCAGTGGCAGTCAACATGCAGCAGCAGCCAATAAGCTTTGAGCTTTGCTACTGCTGCTACTGTTGATGCGGCTGCTGGTGATGCTGCTGCTGCTGGTGGTGGTGGTGGTGAATTGTTTGAATAGCAGGGAAGCGTTGCGCCAAAAGAGGTTTATGCATGCGCTGAAGAAGGCGTGTTGGCATGTTTATTGGCACAACGCCTCCGTTCAATCAAGATTTAGGCGCTTATACGCTTGTAAGTTTATAGAATCGAGAAATGAGCGCCCGACGAGTTTATCTCGAGCATAACCACAAGGATCTGAAACAATATCTCAACACCTCCCGTACTGTAATGAATTGCTCATGTATGAGGGGGGGTGTTGCTGATTGACAGGAGGCGCTGCACCAAAAAATCTCCTTGCACGCGTGCTTCAGCGCAACTAAAAAAGGAATTTTGCCCAACGCCTCCCTGTCATTCAAAAACATTCAGCAGCAGCAGCAGCAGTAAAGCTCAACCCTTATTGGCTTCTGCTGCATGCTGACTGCTGCAGCTGCTAAATGGCTGGCACTGCGATAGAGCAAGCCACCCTGCTGCACAGTGGCTGGTACTGCAGTCATTTTGGCAGTGCCAGCCAATTACAATCTACGGTAATCTACACACACAACTGCAGTGCCAGCCAATCACCAACGCGCTGGCGCTCAATTGCAACTCTATTCCATATTAACTCTCGGCGTCGCGGCCCTCAGTGGTTTGCAGGCCGTTTGCAAGCGATAGCAAGCAGAAATGGCCTGCAGATCCCCCACAGTCACCGCTATTTAGCGGCGGGCAGCGCCGTCCACGGCCTGAGGCCACTCCTACTTTTTGTACAAGTAATGAATATGCACGTAATTAGAAATTGTGAAAGATACCAGTCGGTTTACTCTACAGAGCCTCTGCAATCCTTCTGAACTTTTGCGCTTGCCTATATAAACCTTGGCAGAGAGTAACGTCTTTCAAAGTTGCTGCTCCGTCGTTGGAAGAATACTTGAGGTCTTCTTGATGCAAAGATCAGCAGATTTTTCCGAATGGGTCTTTAAGCAGCAGGATGTTAACCTGCCCTGCAAAAAAATGCGCACGATAAGTGCTCGACGGTAATTATTGCACTGCCCCAAGTTGCTCCCTTTGACGAGGTTTTATTCTGATCGGTGCCTCGTTCACGCCTGGAATTCCGTCCAGAACCATGCTTCCACACTCTGAAAGGATCGTTATCACATTCCAACGGTGCGTTTGATATAGCAGAGTGTGCGGGAGTTGGGTCGATACGGCTTTCAGCTCTGGAGTTTGATTGGGAAACTGCATCCACTGTCATTCGTGCCAGTCCCACTACCCATTTCAGAAGCATGTTCCAAGTTTGCCAGGAACTGTGCTTAGCTGCAATTGCGGCAGAGGATCTATCATAGCTGGGCACTTTGAGGTTTCTTTGTAATACGTCTGCAGCTGTGTCGGTTCTGGGTCGTTTTGGATTGAATGGCAGTGAAGATACTACTGTAACAAAACCATATGCACAGGCACGTTATGTTGTGCGTTGAGATCCTTTACTCAACCATTTTCTCTCGCTACTTGCACTCCGGGAAAATTTTGCACGTGTCAAATGAGAGTTAAAGTTATGCAACTGACCGCGAGTTATATTTCTCTCCACCATATGTGCTTCACAACGCCAACATCGAGAATGAGAAGCCAAAAGAATTTGGTCCGGTGAATTCTTCCAGATGGATATAAGTTAGAGAACAAAAAGTTGCGAGGAGTTCTGCGCGTTTTCCAGGGCTGTTGAGTGGAGATTTGTATGTTTGTTATCAGCGAGCCTGCCCCATCAGTGACGGTCATGACCAGCTTGTTATCAAGGTCAGAAAGTGGGTACTGATGTATGCAACGTATCATGTGAAAGCTCTTCGACAGGATCGTGGTACTGCTGAGTGCATTGAGTGCTTCTGATACAATTCTTAGATATTGGCGTTCATTCTTGTATTGAGGACAACATGGGTTGTGGGTTGACCTCATCAGTGCTCTGATTTTGAATCTGTCATTTTAATGAGCTAGTTCGGGTTCTAGATCTATTTTGATCGTGTCAGTTGGAACTTGGCGGTGTTACAAAATAGGAATAAACTCAGTAGCTTTATACCTCCAAAACAGAAGAATAGAATAGAACATCAATGTTCCCTCTCTGGCAGGGGGTTTCCTGTAGCCAGATAATCCATCACCAAGACACGGTGAACTCTTATGAAATCGCCAAGCTGTCAAACACGGATTGTTTCTGATGGCTTGGTGATAAAGCTGTGCAAGAACAATTTTTGATGTCTCCATTGGAAAGAACACAGGATTGATCAGCTATGACAATCTCGCATCGTAGAGCAGCGCTACTAGTAGTAAAGAAGGTGTGACAATCGACCATGAAGTTCAACAGTTTGATGGTTCTTCTGCTGTCGTCGACGGGGATCAGGGCAGTGACTATGTCAACGTATTGATGCACCGCGCCCAATAGTGTATGCTTCGAAAGTAGGATGCTCTCAGAAAGCCAAGGCCGTAGTGTTTCAGAGCACTGCTACGACAAGTGACGAACAAATAAATCTGTCCGGAGTATAAAACAAGCCCAGCGTGTACCACATGCAGCTGGGTTGGACATCATCATGAAGGTATTCAAATCCAGATGGGCAGAAGAAGCTTCTTGCTCGTTTTAATGTCGTCACCATCTGATGACCTTCAACTTGGCGCGGAAGAAAGAACACGTCGAGCGAAATAGTGGCTCTTTTCATGAGTACTTTCATTTCCGTTTGTAAAGGCTACTTAGCAAACAGACATGCGCAGTGCTCTTAGTGATCAGTGCAAGCTCGCCAAACATGGCACAATTGTGCTTCGTTCAAGATACTTCTATCAACCAAATACAACTCCTTGCCACACGCAAATCATCGAGAGGATGTACTACCCTATTACGCCAACCGTGCGTTTGGTAACAGGAACAAATTCTCCACCGTGCACTCTTTCATTCCTTCTTCTACCCATTATAAAAGATTCTCCAAATCTCCACCGTGCGCACACCGCCGGCATCCGCATCAACAATTCAACAACGTAACTCACAACAGCAGTTCATCCTAACTCCAAACATATAGAAATCTCAATTCTATTCATCGGCGCCAGCGGTCTCATTGGGCGCAAGATCATCGAAGCCGCCAAAAAGCCGCGAAACCCACCTCAAGTCCACGCCTTTGACCGCAATGGTTCACCAATCGTGCCAGAGATAACACAGCAATGCAATGCAGTTCAAGAAGAAGATAGCTTGAAATCAGATCAAATGTACGACCCCTTGGTCACAGCAAAAGCAAGTCAAATCATCGTATCAATCGGCGTACCGAACAGCACTGCACCAACTACATTTCGTGGTTTATCAGCAGTGGTACCGGGTCTGCGTGCGTAAAGCCGGGGATGCAGCCTCTCTGAAACTTCGAGACACTTCTGCTGACATAGACTCGGCTTTTTCGGAATCCTTGATGGCCTTTGCAGGCTCGGATCTGAATCTGGGCACGGATTTGCGAGGACTGGTTTCCTTCGTTCGCTCCCGTTCCTTCTGAGACGTAGCAGCATCATTCCTAGCCTCACAGCTATTTCGTGAGGAACTTTTCCGCTGGGTCCGACCTGAATCCAAGAGAGCCTCTAGCAAGAGCTTCATGAGCTATGGATACGGAGACGTCCTCACGTTCTCTATACCGTCTATGCGCTGCATGTGACTTCTGTATTTGCTCCTTGCGCATTGTCTTGCGATCTCGCTCTTTTTCCACTTCGCTACTCCGCTCAAGATCCCTTCTGAGACCGCTCATATCTCGTTCTCTCTGGAATCTTACTCCGTAATTTTTCTCGATCTAGGTTACGATCGCGTTTGTTCTCTCTGTGCTTCTTAATCTCTCCTCAAAATCCTTATCTTGACGTTTTTCTTTCTTTTCTCCGTAGCCATCGCGTTAATGGGCTATGTCTTCACGTCTCCTGCTCTTTCCAAAGTCACTATTCTTATCAACGATCATGCGCTGATCAAGATGTGCCTTCTGTTTCTTGTCCTTATTCTTACCCCAAACCACTTTCCTGTACGAAATTCGTTCGTACTTTTCGATGCCTCGTTCCCTTTCACCCGCTCGAGATGCAAGCTGCTCCTCATCGAAAAGATCATCGTCTTGTGTCCGATGCCTCCGCTTCCTGGAACCACGCAGCTGAGAATGAGTTGGAATTGAGTCAACAGAACTATCCCTCTGCTTTCTTTGTAGTTCCTTCTCATCATGGGGACCACGCTCAACAGAACTCCCCTTTCCCTCGCTATGCTCTTCTCGCCGCGGCGTTCCTTGGTAGAAGAAGTACGGTTCGATGTCCCGATCTTCAAAGAGTTGGGCTACATTTCCATCTCTGGCGAACTGGACTTCAACGGAGCTGGTTCGAAACGGGGGATTCGCGCTACTGGGCATGACAGAGGAACAGATGTGGGAGGTTTCTTTGCTGATTTTGAGGAGGTACTCCCCGATTCACTCGCACATGAAGCGGACCTCAAAGACTTGATGGTCTCTGTCTCCCTCTGCGGTTCTTTCGCCTCACCAAGTTAAGAAGGGAACTATTTCAATCTTCTGCTTTAGATACCGTTCGCTTTGGAAAATTCAGAAGGAGAAGTCTTTCACCGCGATTGGTCAGAGATCTTCCTAGATTCCTTGCCGGCTAAAGAGTTCATCGGCGGGGATGTAGGGCCCATTCCATTGTCTACCTCTTGTTGCACAGAAAGATAAAATACAGCGATAAAAGGCATGCAGCAATGTTTGCGCATGAATTGAAGTGGTTAAGCAATGTTGCATGGATTCATTCATGCAGATAAGAATAGGGACACCACTTTCTTTGCTACGAACGTCTTCTTAGCTTATTTCAAAAGCTCGCAGCGTCCTTCATTCTCTTGTGTGGAGGTTGAACTTCAAAAAATCCAAGGTGACTAACGTCACCACAAATAAGCACCAAAATTATCCTTCTCTGAATCAAAGTGGAGGTTATGTATTCCAACACAAACCTCGCACTTTCTTCGAGAAATAACATACTTTCCAATCTCAAATCAAGTCTGTCTCGCATCATCATCGTCAACTAGGACAAAATCATCCATGTGCGAGGGCATCTCGCAAAAGCACGCACTTTGTTGTGCATTGCAACTTCATTCTCGTCAATGCGCAGTTCTGCCTATTTCTTTGACACTTTTGGTGCTCGGCTGGCACGATTTTTGTCATCTTCTTTCTCAATCATGTTGAAATATCCATTCTACAAAACAGTTGTGGAGCTGTTTCATCCCCATTGACAGGTTTTCCTTCGACGGCAACAACAAGATGACCGTCCATCTTGAGCATGGTTTACAGGATCGAAAGCCTTGTTTTCTGTACACCAGGTTTTAAAGCGCGGTGGAACGGAGCTGTCCTCCGAAAATCGGACAGCAGTCTAAGATGAATGTTTAGAATGCCGCCTTTGGGCATGTCCCAGAACTTTTGGGGCAAACAGTTTCCGTTACCCGCTTTGACACATATATCAGTCTGAAAGATAGAAAGTGCTTTGAGAAACTGTTGTTCCCTGGTGCAGACAGGCATTAGGAATGACAAAAAGTGGAATTGCGCCGCAATAGTGTGAGACGGTTACTTCAGCAGAACCCTTTTACGACAGTAAAGTGACGGCCACTACGTGATGATCGCGCTTACTTCGTAATGTGGTTGAATCTGGCTTGATGGCCCAACCTGCTGAGCTCTACCGATGTATAGCAGGTGTTGAAAAGGACACCAAATTTAGAAAGTGACCACACACACAATTAATTTTTGAGTTGAGTGATTAAAGCACTGAGCAGCTCTAATTATTTGCGATTCTGATTTGTGACCAGTTCTCTGTCCATGTTTTCTTCTTCCCACTGTGCATGAGGAAGTGAGAACTTATTTGCCTGCAAGGATATTTCACATTATTCCAAACGATGTTTCTAGTGTAACTGCTCACATACCTTTTCTTTTCAACTATGAATGCCTTGAGACACTGTTGTATCCTTCGTGCATGGCTCCGTTTGCAGTTGAAGCTCATCAGGCTCCACGTTTTCCTTGGTATCTTCTCTGCTTCGTTTTTACTCGAGTTCCATTCTTTGAATAACTTTTCCCGCTTCCACTAAACTTCTGTTCTTTGGAATTGGCTAATTCTCGTTACTGAGTCTGAGATATTTCAAAATCATTCTTTTCGACAATAAGTTCATCAAAAAGTCCTTAAAATTCTGTTTGCTCTTTCGTGATACCAGAAGCTGCAATGTTTTTTCGGTTTTGCTTTCGACGTTGCGACGTCATTGTTCTCATTTTTTACCTTAGGTTTTTGATAGAATGCTGACATTTATATTTCAATACTCGGCTTGCAATATTTTTTAAGAAAAATAAACGAAATTTGCTAGATTCGCGGTCATGATAGCCGTATTTGGCTCGGCGGGCATCTGCTGCGCGCAGGCATTTAAAAAGGAAATATTTTGTGTATATCGTTGAACATAACCTTACGTAGTTTTCTGGCGCTAAGTTTTGTGGAAGTTGTGTCAACCTTATCTGATGCAATGACATTAGCAGACAATTGTTGAGCGGGAACAGATAATTCTTGTTTTTCAGTTGGTGTGTTTTAGTGTGCAATATTAGGCAAGGCAATTGTTTTCTGTTCGGTAGGTACTAAATGCGGAGTAAGTGGGCTTGGCACAGAAGGTTCCATCTTGGCCGTTAAAAAACTCACGCATGACGACTCCATCTCAAACTCTGGTTTGTTGTGATGTGAGTGAGACGTCGAGTAGCAGCCTACAGTGCCCAGGCGGCAAGCACGGCCACTATTTTAAAAAAAGGCACCACGGCCGCAGAAGCACGTGAACCACGGCTGCCAGGGAAGCACGTTCTGTCTCAGGTTATGGGCCCTCTGCATATCTGAACGAACCCCATCATTGACGCTCCACCTCACACAGCCCGCTCTATCCGCTAACGGCGACGAGCTGAACTACCTGAAGAGCACGACTACATCCAGAATCTTCTACAAAACTCACGCATCAACGCAACAGACACTCATAATCTTGTCGACTCAACCAATCGCACACTCGTCATGTCCAACGATCAACCTGAACTTCCGGCGCCGTCGTACAACAACTTCTAATTCTGGAAATCTGCGCTGACCATTAACGCGTCACTCTTCGAAGGTTCAAATCTGCTCACCACGGATCCTGTCCCCCCTGCTTTCGACCACGCTCAGCAAGAACTTCAAACCATCACAATCAATAAAATGTAATCGCTTATCATCCAGAGCATTCCAGAGACTATAGCAACCAAAATAACAGGCGACTTTGTCGAGCTTTCTCCGTTTCAGTTTTCCAACTCATCGAATCACACATCGGGAACAAAAATCGCCAAAATCACAACGTCTTAGAAGCCAAAGCACGAAGCATCCACTTTTTGCCAGGAACCGACCTTGACAAATATGTAGAGCAACACGAAACCATCAGGACTAAGATGAACAATGCCAGCTACCCCAATATTCAACACGAAGGAACCACAGTCAACTACATGATTCAAGGGCTACGTCGTCACCCTGACTTCACCACACTGGCATTTGTATTAACGGGCAATCCTCCAGCCAGCATACAGTCATTTGCGACCCACATCCGGCAAGCATTACTTCTGCAAAAAGACTCTTATAACAGTAGATCAACTACGCGCCCATTACAACCACCTGTACGATAAACATGGCCCGGACAATCCCGCACCCATCGCGCACGGCACTTCAAGCCACTTGCACCAATTGACAAGCATTGCCCAAAACCCCCAGAATGGCGAGGACCTTGGTGCACCTTCCACGCATCGGGACCCCACAACACCCCAGAGTGCCGTGTCCACCGCCGTCTGGCTAACCAAACACCAATGCAAGCCCGAGCCGTGCAGATGACCGACGACCTCAACTCGGAAATTGAAGAACTTGCACTGCGCCTCACAACCATTGAACAAGCCATTCAAGCCCCACCGGACAACATGCGAGACGGTGAGCGATACACACTTGATTCGGCCGCCACGCCCACGTACATAACAAACAAACATGGCCTGACGCCACTCCTACACCCCCTAACCACACGCACTGTGGACGGACGATATCACACTGTCATACACGGTTGATAGATAACGATCAACACGAGACCTAGACAATTACAAACTCGGGAAGCGCTCTACTCGCCTTCACTCCCATCAAACCTCGTATCCGTGCATGATCTAGCACGCACATACGGCAAAGTCTCACTCTATCCCAACTATGCTTTTTTGCATGATCGCAGACCCCATAATCGCGTAGTCGCGCTAGCCATAAATTCAAATGGCACATATGCCCCCAACATGGCACCCAAGCCACGCACCGCTGCAATAAAACCACACTACAATGCTCAAGGCATCTGCAATTTTGCCCGAGCCCACAGAATAACGCCACCGCAACCCAAGCCCAGTACACACCAAAAGACATCAGCCGAAACCATGCCCCGCGTCCAAACGACATCCATCACATTTCACACTCCACGCACCCCAGTGGCACCCGAACCACACCTGCACAACATCCCACTCTACACACCACCTAACCCCACATCCAAAGCCGTCACACTTATGAAAGACTGGCACCTCAAACTCGGTCATGCCCATCCCAAAACCATCAGAATCATGGCAGCAAAGCGACTACTACCAAACCTTCCGCCCACACTTGCCAAAAGATGGCCAACAATATCCTTCAGTGCGTGTCACGTGGCCAAACTGCAACCTGCACCGCACAAACGGACCGCGCACGCACAGATTATAGGACAGAAAATATCTTCCGACGTGCTTGGAGCCGTCCACCCTCCAACGCGACTACACAACAGCAAATAAGCGATTAAATTCATTGATGCGGCCACGCGATACCTTATCATTGCCCTAATCGCAACAAGAAAATAGGTCTTTAATGAAATCGCAAAACATATTGTAACTATTCGCAATCACACCGGCCACTACCCTCAGCTATTTCGGTCCGATCACGCCGGTGAGTATACATCCAAAATCGCCAGCAACTTACATACGCAGCGCGGTATTCAACTCTCACCGACTATACCGTACACACCACAGGAGAACTCATTGGAAAAGCGGATCAATCAAACATTAATGCTAAGATCCAGAGCTTCCATGGATCATAGTCAACTCGACAATACCTATTGGGGACCGAGTATCCTCGACGCCGCATTCAAGTACAACATCACATACCAGCCTGCAACTAAACAACTACCTTTCACCGCTTGGCACCGTAAACCTCCCTCCTTACCGAAAATCATACCCTTTGGGCAGCTGGGATCCATCCCTTTCCTTCTCCCAAAGAAACCCGAACTGCAGCGACGGGCCGAACCAGTGCGATACATGCACGCTGTGGATGAACAGCACATCGTGGTTCTGAATCTCAGAACACGCAAATATCAACTCGCCTGCACCACCAATTTCCACCCATACCACCCGGAACTCGACCCCTGCCTACAACAATACAGAGCTCTTCAAACAAAATACGCACCACGCAAAAGAGACCAAAAGCAACAACTGCACAACCAACCGATTATCCCTACCACCATCACCATGAATACCTAACCACCTCACACCACCAAGCAAACGCGCCGCTACCCCGACGTGCACAAATGGCAAGAAGCATACGACGCTGAATTAAGCACCCTCGATGGAACGAAGGCCATTGACTGGAATGCCAAACACCTACACCCCCGTAACATCATCATATCAACCACCTGGACGTACAGGTACAAAATGGCCCCATGAACCGCGCAGCTGCACCGCAAAGCACAGTGCTCTGTCAGAAGCGATCGAATGAAACCGCACATACAATACGATTTGGCCAAGACAGCATCCTATATGGTGGACAAAACAACCATACGAATCCTACTAGCCAATGCTGCAATACGAGGGCTGCAACTCGATCATTTCGAAATCGAAAGTGCTTACCTTCACGAGCGCTACGATCCTACCAAGGAGGTTTTCATCTGGCAGCAATCCCGGTTCGACGGCGCATACAAGCACTCACAGCCGGCCGGAAAGCTACTTTCTAATCTACATGGGAACCCCCCGGCAGGCCAAATCTACACCGCCGCACTAACGAAGTTCATCATCCGTCATGGCTTAAAACCCACACGATTGGACGCTTCCCTTTTTCTGTTTTAATATCGTGGCCACTATGCCCTAATCGCAGTTTCAACGGATGACTTCATGGTCGCTGCGCCTTAAACGTGTGCCACAGACGAGTTGTACCGCGTACTATCCATAAAATATCAAGTTGAGTGGCGGGGATTTCCACCATTCTATCTCAACTGGAACATCAGGCGCACATCCCAAGGAATACACATTTCAAAGCCAGCATTTGCAACAAAACTCGGCCAAAAACTATGCCTACTTGACGCCAATCCAGTAAAAACCCCATACTTATCGAGAGTGGGATACGATTCTCCATCAAAAACGGAAGCCAAAACCGACAAAAAAGCTGCCATCTACCGCGAAACAGTTGGTGACTTGCGCTACTTAGCCGACAAAACACGCCCTGAAAGTTCTTTCGCAACATCCGCACTTGCACAGGCCGTCCAAAAACCCACAGACTGACACTAGAAACTACTCAAAGCTGCAGTGAATTGTATTAAGGGTAGCTCCAACCATGGTCATTTGTATCCCAAGGGCAACCAATTAACGCTCAATACATGCGCTGATGCCGATTATGCCACCTGCAATTCCACAAAAAAATCTGTTGGCAGCCATGCCCATCAGCTAGGACATAGCACCGTGTACTGGCTATCGCAACACCAACAAACCGTCGCCCTCTCCACCTATGAAGCGGAATACATGTCGGCTGTACGGGCGGCAAAAGACCTACTATGGATCAAGAAGACCTACTTCCTGAGCTTCCTGTCCAACGTCTGCCCATGCCTACAATGTACGTCGACAACAAATCGGCCATCAAGATTAGCAACAATATCGCGCCGACGAAAATACGTAAACATATCGATATAAAACATCACCACCTCCAGGATCACGTCAATAACACTCGATTCCACCTTCATCATATTCCTGGTATATCCATGGACGCTGACGCACTTACCAAGCCGCTTGCAAAGCCGGCCATTACAAAGCATTTGGAGGGCTCAGGCGTCCATTTTGCAATCATTCCTTGCATTCAGGGGAGTGAGACGCCGAAAGCTCCTAGGAATGCAAAGGCGAGCGCAAAAAGAACCAAGTCATGGAGCAGCGAGCAACCAAAAGCAGACGTTGCGTCTCAGACTGTGAATATTTGGCTGTAAGCCTTACTTGCGTCGAATCTCCAGTTAGGGCAGAACCTTCTAGACCTTTTCGGTACTTAGAATATTTTTATTTAGACGAGCTACTGAAACGTATCGGAATCTACTTCGCTCGAACAAGATAGACGAAGTAGAAGATTAGCAGTAAAGGGAAACATGGTTGTCCGTGTCTGACTGCATACAGAGGCTGTTATCAGCTCGGGTCTTCTAAGTCTATTCTATCCTCTAAAGTTCCAGTATCCTACTACCACTCGTAACCTGCCGATTACGGATTGCACTTACCGCCGTGCCATCGCAAAGGAGCCAGTCATCAGAGAGATCTTTAATCTGGATTTCATTTTTTTGTAGTACTACCAACATGGCGGGCAGTTCTACAGACGCACATGCCGCGCACCGTGATGCTCTACTTAAGCGCTTGGATAACTTCAACGTTTGTCACTATATTTCGCCCTCCGTTTCGGACCTTGCGAATTACTTGTTGAACGTCATCCCCGGGGATAGCTCGCACGACTTGCAGACCGTAGAATCAGAATCGAATCGTTTCTCCCAGCACTGATTGTCGTCTTCAGCCGAGATAAATTCCGTCACGGAGCTTATGCAATCGTCTTATTGCATGACACCGCATGGTTCTTCAATGCTTTTCCAATTTTGGACGTTATTCTTAATGCCCTTTCACCAACCGATTGGGCAAACAGAAGTCTTATGGCCTTCGTTTGGATATCTGCCGCATATGGCAATGACAAAAACAAAGTTTTTGAGATGGTTGACGCCCACAAGAAATTTCGAACAGCGAATCCATTTTACGCACAGCCGCCCGGTACTGGTCATTGTTTACCACTACAGCCACAACCGACTTTCTACGTTCAGAATGATTATACACCGCAGTCGGACGCTCCGCATAATCTGACCGGACGTACTCAGAACGTGAGTGCACTGGCTGCTCAGAGTATTCCGCATGGTAATCTCCCACCCTCTGGACAACAATCCGCTTTGAGTTCACCCACGTACTCCACTAGGGATACTTCGAAGAAAGCCGCCTCGGTCGCCACGTACTTTAAGGACATGAAGTTTACTGGTTCGAAGGAACAATCCATCCGATATACCCTTCGACATTATGACGTATGTTCTCATCAGTTCGAGCTCTCTCATGAGCAGCGTCAGAAATTCTTGGTTAATGTCTTTGGTGGACCTGCTCGGGAATACTTCTTCGAAAACACTGCTCCAGGTATGCCTTTTCAGGAAATGATTAAGGTTATGTTGAACGAGTACGACAAAGACGCACGTCAACTCGCCGCGCAGGCCGAACTGGAATGCATCACCATCGATGAGGTGATGGAGGAGAAAGATGTTACCGATTCGGACTCTGGCCTTAGCCACCTACTGGATAAAATTAACATTCTTACTCCTCAGGCCCCGCATCAATTACCATCAGACGAACATAAGAAGCGCTTCCTGTGCAAGGCAGTGCTTACCGAGGCCTGGGCAGAGACACCTATCTCCCAAATGACTACTGCTCGGTTTATCTTCAACAGATTTGTGACCCCCCTTCAGGAACAGATCCAACTTGAAGAAGAAAAGGAAGCTCTTTCTGGGAAACAGTCTTTCTCGACCGCTTCGGGCACGTTTTTTCAGCAGTACAGAGCATCCCGTAACCGCTTTTCTAACCGTTCTCGGATGTCTCAACGGAAAAGAAACCCATTCGGGAAAGATGGCAAGCGTATGCAATGCCAAACCTGTGGAAGTGAAGATCACCTTGTCTGTGACCATCTGACTGGTTCCAGGTTCAACAGCGTACGGAACGGAGTTGTACAACCCCTCAAGCAGGGAACGCCAGCTATTTATGTTTTATCGGAGGTTGTGAACTCCCTCAAGGAAGATGATGCTTCCGCAGATTTCGATTTGGACGATCAGCAAGTAACAGAACTTGAGATGTTCTACGCTTTGACTTCAAATGGTAACTGAACGGATGACAAACAAATTACGGAAGAAGTGAAGACAACCCACTTCGTGGACGAAACGGAGATACTGACTAACGTTTCTTCGTCACTCTCTTCGCCGCCCTCGGTTATTACCACTCCAAAGAAGCAAGTTCGCTTCAAAGACCGTTCGGATTTTCGTCAAGATGCCTAGAAGATGCGCCTGGTCCTAGACATCGAACGAAGTTACCTGCACACCGCAGCACCATTCCCAGGCGCAGACGGGTCAAACAAAAACGACATCGGAAGGACGTCATTGACTTAACTCTTATATACAGCTCCTCTTTTACCAAGCGGACTGAGAAATGATTCCGCCCTGGCTTTTGTGTTGACATAGGCGCACCGCAGTCCGTCATTGGTATCAAAGGAAGCACGCAGTATACCTAACCGTATCGGAAAACGCCTTAAACTCTTAAGGTCAAAAAGCAAGTTCCGCTTCGCGGATTCTGTGTACGAATCTTTGGGAAGCATTATGATTCCCTTAGAACCATCGCCCGGAATTCCATCTATACCAGTCTTGCTCGAAGTTATCCCTGCAGATGTACCTGCTCCCGTGGGAATGGATGTGCTTGACCAACATTCGTTAACACCATGTACGGTCTCTAATAAGCTTATGAAGAGAACGCTTGTAGATGACGACGAGAACTCTTATGCCATTGATGACTGGCATGTTCTGTTAACCAGGTTTGATGGACATCTCTACGCTCAGTATTTCGTCCCATTCCTGACAATGTTTACGACTCAGCAGCTGTCTAAGCTTCATCGTTAGTTCTTCAACCCGTCCTCTGAAAAGCTTTTCAATCTTTTGAGGAAGGCCCGTCCGGAAGACACCACCCCGAAAACGCAGACGCAGCTTGAAGAAATAAGTTGCGCGTGTGACCCATTGCAACGGATTTCATCTGGACCGACCCGTTTAAGGGTCTCACTTGGTACAGAGAACTTACGCTTCAATGAAGAGATTATTGTTGACGTGATGTATCTCAAAGGAAAGCCTGTACTGCACATGGTGGATGCGCAGACCCACTTTTCTGCCACTCGGTTCTTCCCTGATATCTCCACTAAGACAATCTGGAGATGCATGGTTGGTTGTTGGAATCTGATGTAAACTGGAATACCGAATCGCATTAAGGTGGATCAAGGTTCCGCTTTCGGAAATAGCTTCATCCCACCTGCGAAAGCATCGAACATTGATATCGTCCGCACTGGTATTGAATCACATTCCTCTATGGGAATTGGGGAACGCTACTATGATCCGCTACGGAAGACCTTCGGGAAACTGAAGATTGTTTCGCCGAACATGTAACTAAGCACCCTACTCGCATTCTGTGTCTATGCCATGAACATCACCTTGGGCCCAGGAGGTCCAGTTCCCTCCGTTCTGGTATTCGGTGAGTTTCCTTCACTCCGTATGATTGGTGAGGACTTGCAGTCAAAGGGCCACTTTGGACGAGAGAGCCAAACTAGCTAGTACAGCCCGGAGGGAGATGGAACAACACATGGAAAAGGTTCGTGTTCAACGCACTCTGCGCCATAATGTTCCGTCATCGGCCAACGTCGCTTAAACACCCGGAGACAAGGTCCTCGTTTGGAGAGAGAAGGTTGTTGCTAACCGTACCGGAAAATAGCTTGGTCCTTATGAAGTAATCGCAGTGGACAATGAAGCTAAGCTCGTCTATGTACGTCTATCTCTCGACTCGGATATGAGCTCATTCAACTTCGCTCAGGTTAAGCCTTATGTTCCCGCATCGGATTTATCTCACACGCACATGTGTGACATACTTAATGGCCTAGCCAAGTACTGTTCCGATTCGGATGACATATACATGACCGAGATCCTCAGTGCTGGTGATCCCCGCAAAGATCCCCGGATGTCGGAAGCCAAAAAAGCAGAACTGCGTGGATTGTTTGAACGTGCTACCTTTAAGGTTATCTTTAAACAGGACATACCGCCGAACGGAAATGTTCTACCCGGAAGATTTGTGTTAACAATCAAATCGACCGACGACGGACAAGAAAAGTTCAAAGCCCGATATGTGATCGGAGGACACCGCAATCGAATGAAGCATCTCATGGGTCATTACAGCCAGACTCTTCAGCTGCAATCGGTCAGACGTATTCTTGCAGTATCCACTTTATTTGGTTTCGATGTGTGGACAAACGACATAAAGCAAGCCTACTTGCAGTCGCTAGAACCACTCTCCTGTGATCTTTACGTTGCTGAGCCCATTCCGGATTTTGAACTCGAGCCGCATCAGTGCTTACAGCTCTTGAAACCGTTGTACGAACTTTGTGAGTCAGAAGACCTCTGGTTGGCTACCATGGATAATCATCACCGTTCGGATTTAGGAATGAAAGCTTTGCGCTGCAACTCAGTGCTCTACTACCTAGTCCGCGACGGTACTCTTGAAGTACTCTCTGGTTTTTATGTTGATGACCTACTCCGCACGGGAACGAGCGAGTTTCGTGAACTCTGCCACCAAACCCAAGAAAAGTTCGATACCAAACCCGACTGGGACTTACCTTGCACCTTCACTGGTTTTGGGATTGAGCATGACCAATCGGAAAATATGCAGATCACTCAGCGACAATATGTCGCGAAGATCCTACCGATTCCCGCTGACGGTACGTATGAAAGCTTTACGTCCGTTCGGATGAAGCTCGCATGGCTCGCTCACTCGAGGATTGATATCCTTTATCAAGTACCTCACTTCACTCAGGTGACAAAAGAACGCTTTGAAGAAGACCGCATTTTGATATTAAATCAAATCAACAAGACGATTGAATATGTCAAGTGTTATGACGTTTCCATCCCATTCCGGTCTTTGGATATCGAATCCATCGTATCTTTGGTGTTTCCGATGCTTCTTTTGCCAACAATTCGGACTTAACTTCTCAACTAAGATACATTGTGCTCCTCTCTGACCGTTTTGCAACAGTAATCTCTCTGAGCTTCAAGTCTTATAAGGCTCGTCACGTCACACGCACGGTCCTAGCAGCTGAGCTAATTGCATTCGCTGACATGGTCGATGTCGCATACACGCTTTCGGCTGAAATCGAACTTTCTCTCAACCAAAACCCATTACCAGTTTGTCTTCTTACGGATTCAAAGTCCCTGTTTGACCTTATCCATAAAGGATCCCGGACGTCGGAGGAGAGGTTGATGATTGATATTGCGGTTGCTCACGAAGGATACCCCTCGAAACAGATTTCTGACATCGGTTTTATCAGAAGTGGTCAGAACTTGGCTGATTATTTGATCAAGAAGACTGACCCTACTCCGATTCAGAATGTTCTTGCTACCGCACAATGGCATGTCACCCCTCCGCAATACATTAACCGCTCGGATAATTGCCTTTTGGCAGAACCAATTTTGGTCTACTGTTGTGGTTATACCACTTGGTCTGGTTCTGGATTGACCATTTTGGGTTCTATTCACAACTATGAATCGCTCAGTACGTGTTTGAAAATACTCGTTATCGGTCTCCTATTTTATGTTCTACTTCTTTCTAGGGTAATGGTATACCACAATTGGTCTTTTATACTATCATTCCGCTTCGGACATAATTAGTTGACCTTCTGTTATGCAGTATTGAATGCCCGTATAGGATTGTTAACTTACATTGCCGCTTTGGTTTGCACCATGTGCAATAATGACCGCAACGACATTTAACCGCACTGGTAAGACACTTCGCTCAAGTGCAAAATGGTTCTCCACTGCTGTTCTGTGCTCTCGGTTACCCGTTCAAACAAAAGCAAGAACGGAGGCATACGGCACGGAGTCTGGAAAGCCCCTTTTATCCACCGTAGACGGACGCCTCAATTCTGCGGTACCCGTGGTGGGGCCACAGCTAAGCACGACCGCCTCCCACGTTTGTTGACGCAGGTCAGCTCTCACTGGCAACTCGGAGCCAACTGCCCGGTATTTATATGGGACCTTCCACGTGGTAGTTGCCAACGCATAGGCCCTGGGTTCGACTCTTGTTTTAACCGCTTTGGTACCCATGTGATGCTACCGTAGGGAATAGTTTTCTGGCCGCTCTTCTTCTTGAAGATGTTCTATCGAATTGGAGCTTCTCCGCAAGTGGAGGGAGTGTGAATGTGTGGCTGTAAGCCGTACTTGCGTCGAATCTCCAGTTAGGGCAGAACCTTCTAGACCTTTTCGGTACTTAGAATATTTTTATTTAGACGAGCTACTGAACCGTATCGGAATCTACTTCGCTCGAACAAGATAGACGAAGTAGAAGATTAGCAGTAAAGGGAAACATGGTTGTCCGTGTCTGACTGCATACAGAGGCTGTTATCAGCTCGGGTCTTCTAAGTCTATTCTATCCTCTAACGTTCCAGTATCCTACTACCACTCGTAAACTACCTTTTACGGATTGCGCTTACCGCCGTGCCAACGCAAAGGAGCCGTTCATCAAAGGGATCGTCACAGACGCCTCAAAAGCCGAGTAGCGGCCTACAGTGCACAGGCGGCAAGCACTATGAAGAAGTGTGTGGCTGGCGGCAGAAAGTACGGACTGCGCCGCCGGCCGCTCCTTTATAGACTCTATCTTCTAATTTTTTTGTTATTCTAAATAAAGGAGAGTAATGAATGCAATCTCAATTTGGAGTTGCATTGTAATTTAGAGAATTACGATGTAACTCTCTCTAATTCCACCTCTCACACCATCCTTCGCAAACAACTCTAGATTTTTTGCGCTGGAAACAGAGAATACAAGGTAAAAACTATGCTAAAGTGTATAGCTTAACTGCTACCGTTAAAAAACTCTTGTACCAGTAAAACACTAGTAGGAAAAATATCTGCGTACAATAGAAAAAGGTATAGCCCTTGCTTAGTTTGATTTTCTCAAGATCATTTTCCATAAGTTCTGCAAACGTTCAAAACACAAAAAAGGGGAAAAACTAGATTAGAAATGTAGTAAAAGGAGATTATCTCAAACCGCAAAGGATAGAAAGCTTATATAAGTGGTCTTGAGAAACAGCTTTCGTCATAATGTCCGCTGGTTGAACTTCGCTTCGTATCTGCGAGATAATTAGGACCCCGGACGTCACAAGTTCCCTAACATGATTGAACCTAAGTGCAATATGTTTGTTCCTTTCAGAAGTCTTGGACGCATTCACAATAGAATTTGCAGTGGAGCTGTCGGTACTAATACAAATTGGATGCATCTCATTCGGTTCATCTTCGAGAATGGTACCATTTCGAAGCTCTCAAAATAGTCTTCGTAACCATGACAGCAGCTTCCAACAATACGAGAGAGCAATGTATTCAGCTTCTCCAGAAGACAAAGCAATGATCGTTTGCTTCTTCGTTGTCCATAATACGGGCCCATCATTCACCTTCACTAGTATGCCAGTTGTAGACTTTCTAGTTTCGCGACAACCAGCCCAGTCAGCATCACAGAATGCTTCCATCGGAGCACGACTCTCTGACAGGAAGTATAGGCAAAGGTTCTTTGTGCCTTTCAAATATCTTAACACGCATTTTGCCAGTGCAAGGTGCCTTTGACAAGGATTTTATATCTGTCTCGCCAACATTGATGCCGAGAACATAATATCAGGCCTCGATGCCACTGCCAAGTACATCAGGTGACGAACCAATTTACGGTATTGTCCGTGAAGCAATGATGGAAGAATTGTTTCACCATGACATGTCGCTGAAACAGTAGAAGGAGACGGTAATGGAGTCTTTGCCGGGTTCGCATTGTAAAGATTGTAGTCCCGAAGTAGTTTCTCCACATACCACTCTTGGCTTGCAAGAATGCCATTCTTATCTCTTTTTAATTTCAGACCAATGAAAGACTTTGCCTCACCAAGAAGTTTTACCTGAAATAGTTTCTTCATTTCGGCCTTAAAGTCTTCCAAGAGAGACGTTGAATCGGACAGAGTGAGAATGTCGTCTACAAATACGACAATAATTATTGTGCCACTTCCTGACCTGTAAGTGTACAGCCTACTGTCCGTCCTCGACTGTGTAAATCCCAGTCGAACTACCTCTGTGTGCAAGAGAGATCCCCAAATTTTTCCGGCTTGCTTTGCACCGTAAATAGATTTCAACAGTAAGCAAACTTTACCAGGAACATAGGAAGAGCCCGAGGCATTCTGGGATTGCTCCATTATCAACGGATATTCTAGTTCACCATAAAGATAAGCGTTGCTTCTATCCATTGTCTCCAAAAGCAGATTCTGTGGGGCTGCCTTGGCTAACGCTAGTCGGAATGTTTCGAGCCGAGCCAAATGTGAGTACAGATTTTCAGGATCGTAGTCCAAATATGGTCTTTGCATGTCGCTTCTTACGACACATCGAGCTTTGGGGAGAATTTCTGGAGGACTTATACTTATGTGTGTCCCGTTAAAAGTCTACAGAAATGGAAGGGGTTTCATTCCTGCCTTCATGCCAATGAGTCTCCAAGTTTTTCTTTCAACGGGAGCATTGTATTCCCTGTTGATTGCTTCTGCCCATACGGGAATATGTCTTGCTTCCTCGAAGTTGTTTGGTATCTTAAACGAGTCGTTTTCATCCAAGGAGCGAGAGTGTGCAACTAAGCAGTGCACGAGAGCTGCGTCATAGTACTTCTCTTCCTCTTCATCGAGTCACTGCTCGGCTTCTGTCCGGCCCAAGGACGAGAAGTCAAGTAGCGTGTTGATGGGTGGTAGATAGTCCTTTGACACCTCGAAGTCCTTTTGCTTGACCATGTTCACCTTTCCTATGAAAGGGACGTAAATTCTGTATACCGTTTGATTGCTTTCCATTCCAACGAAGTGTCCCTTCAAATATTGGGGTAGTAACTTCTTGTTCGGTGCAGAATCAGAACGATAGAAATAAGCATGACCTTCTTGTCCGAACTTAAGTAGAGTGGGGAACTCGGGCTTTTTACCAAACCATTCCGTGTCAGGGACCTTCATGTTGATTCTGGAGTTTGGTAAACGGTTCTGCATCCAATTTGCATGGGATATGGCTTCTTCTCAAAGCGTTAGAGGTAGTTTGGATGCGTAGAGAAATGGTCGAGCCGTCTTCCACAAATCCTGAATGATTTTCTCAGCAGCTCCATTCGACTCGTGTGCATATGGTGGTGTACATTCAAGGATTATTCCGTTGTCTAATGCATAAGTGACGAACGCGTTTGCTTTATTCTCATCCGCTCCGTCAAGGCGAACGTGGTATAGACGGTTCCTTGGTTGTTCATTTTCCGCGAGATCCTTGTACCACTTTAAGGAGACGAAGAATTGTGATTTAGTCGATAGGAAGTAAAGCGACGATGCTCTTGTGGCGTCATCAAGGAGTATCTGCATGTACTTTTATCCTTGTAATGACGATGGGGTGATGGGACAAGATAGGTCTGTGTGCGTGAGCTCCAGTGGGGAAGTCACTAAGGATGAGGATCGCTGTAGTGGAGCACGTCTCGATCCCGCTTCTAAGCATGATGTGCAATGGATGTTTTGAACATCAGACTTCGAGAGATCGGGTACACCGTTGGACTGATGGACGGTAGAGAGTAGTCGGTCTTTTCCAGGATGCCCAAGCTTTTCGTGCCAGTCTTTCGCTGTATCTCCAGTTGTTGTAAAATTGGCTTGAGCACGAGGCGGAGGGATTGGGTTTGGTAGTGGATAAAGTCCGTTCTCCGCTGTGCATTGGTGAAGCAGTGCTTGGTTTCGAGAATCCTTTATGATAAACCCGGTAAAGGTATCACTTCTGAATGTGACAGTAGCATAATCTGCTAGTAATGATAGAGAGACGAGATTGGAATCAAATGAGGGAGTGTGTTTTGCAGGTAAAGATATTCCATCTCCCAAACGCAGCATGATCGTTCCTGTCCCTCCTATCTCAGACTCTTTGTCGCATGTACGCACTGATTGCATATCCACCGCTTTATAATCCCAGAAGAGGGTTCTATCGTTAACGGAAACATGACCGGCGCCGCAGTTCAGCCATGTAACTGCCTCATGTTCGTGAACAGATAGCTTTGCCTGTGTTATCGCAACAAACCCACGAGGCTTGGAGCTCTGTCTATCCGGGTTGGTCTTGCTGGAATTTTTTCCGGTGGAGTCCCATTCCTTTGTTCTGAAGTTGCTATTACGTATTTGGTTAAAAGCTAGTTTCCGGTAATTCTCGTTTGCTTTGGAATATTTCCTCCAATGACATTTGGATCGAATGTGGCCGGGTCTTCCACAATGCCAGCATCAAACCGTTGTGGATCTCCTACACGGTTTTAGAATTGCGGTCTTGGACTTCCGCGCGGCCATATGGGGGTATTGGGAACCACTTTGTATACCAGCGGTTTTGATGGTACTAGTGGAATCATGATGTTTACGGCGATCCATTTCAGATTTTATCAACGAGACCACCTGGTCGTGTTCCATTTATTGGCATCTGCAAGTAATGTGATTGCCATTAACGAGTCTGGTAAGGTTCTCAATAAACAAGCTGTTCGCTCTTTGTCGATTAATGGATCTCCGATACGAGCGAGCTCAAGGAATATTGTTTCCATTTCATGAAGATGTTCGAGAATGTTCCCATCATCCTTGAACACAAGACTGTTGAGACGTTGTCGAAGATTCATTTTCGTTTGAATGTTGTGCTTTTTGTACGTAGTCTCAAGCTTGGTGAAGTGCAACGCCCTCAGGGAGGGATTCTGGGTACTTGAACGCTTTCCCGATATTATCGGTTGTGTAGTGTGTATATGAACTACGCCCCACAATGGTGGGTATGGACACGTGGGACACGGTTTTGGGCGAATTGGCGGTTGGCCACAGTAGTGGATGTTGCCACGAAATGTGGAGTATTTTAGTTAATATTATTTATTATTTTCACACCCATTTCTGGGAAGCTAGTACTTAGTGCGACGGCGCACTGCCGTCGCACCAGTAAACATTCCCAAACAAGGGACCCCAACCTGGGGAATTGGCTCTAGTTGTTGCCGCTTGCGCGCGTACTCTACTCCTCCTTGGAGGGAAACGCCGTAAACCACGGGACCTCTAACCCCCTTGCACATCTAAAGGGACCCATCACTGGGAGTATAATTGTTCCAATTGCATTGGTGTTTCGCCCTGTATAGGGATATTGTTACCGGCATCGCCGTTCGTCCCCGTCGCTCTCGTGACTCACTTCGCCCTCTTTTTCTCCTCTTCGTCCTTCCTTTTTCCCCTTTTTAGGGTAGCACCTCCCGCTATCCGCGGCCCTCGTGTGCGCATCCGCTCACACGCCCCCCAATTACGTGGAAACATACCTCTACTGAGGATCACACCCCGCTCACGCGGATACCGATTCTTCGCCTTCACCTCCCTGCGCGAGTCGCGACAGGTGTCCCTGGTCTTACAAACTGGCTTCGCAGTGACACCTCTGGGAGGGCTCTACCCAACTGGGTTCACCTCGTGAGAGGAAGATCCCGAACGTCTTTCGGAGTTTTTCCCCTTTGGGGCATTGCACCACACTTGGTCCAAAAATATAATGTAGAACAATGCGTTATTTCAAGAAGCTCTGAAACGGCAACAATTGGCTGAGTGCAAAGGGTCTGCACAATATGTGATCGTGCTTTTCTATCCGCGGCGTCCAATCGGCGGCGAGCTTGGGCAGAGCTCTCACTTTCCAATGGGCGGGCCTCCGTTAATACAAAGAGAACTTGGTCAGCGTTCATTATGTCTCGAACATATATTCTCCATGTGTAATAGTCCGCGGATCCCTTAAGGCGGGGGATTGTTCTCTTGCCTTCTTCTCTACTTCCACTCATCTGTTTGGGTTAAGAGTGAAAAAAGGTTGATGACCTCTGGTTTGCGAGTTTCCTTTTGTTATTCTGCTTGAACTCTAGCTAGAGAGGTTTCTTTGGTTAGTCTGCTTGAACTCTAGCTAGCTAGGTTCCTTTTGTTAGTCTTCTTTTGTTCGGGCGCACTGACAGGAGAAACTACCTCCGCTACCCTGGAGATTCGATCTCTGGACCCGGGTTACTCTCTCCCGGTGAGTCACGAATTTTTGCAGCCTGCTAAGCTCTGCGCGAACAATAGCGAGGTGCTTTTAGTCTCTACGGAACGTCCAAGGGAGGTTATTAACTGAAGATAAATTTTCATTAGTTGACCCCTTCTAGTTCCCTGCAAACTCAAGCACAGCTTTGTTGGTTAGTAAAGAACAAGATTTGTTGAACAAATTGGGCCAAACGACGACAAATTTTGTCACCAATGGCAGACAGAGCACAACCCAGCTAAGCCGGTTACCAGGTGTGATATCGAATCTTAAGGGGTTTTTCAAGTGCCCAATCGATTCCCGTCCGGGTACTCGGCTTTCGAGCTGCTCAGCTTAAGGTTTGAAGTGATGGTGGGATGTCCAAGGTAGAAATAAAAGTTGGATAGCTGAGTAGCGTGAGCGAAATGAAGTTATTAGCTTCGAGTCCAAAGATGAATTTTACAGTCTCCAAAAAGGTTGCGAAGATTGAGACACGCGTTATGTAGCTTCGTTGAGAAGAAAAATACGCGGTTGGTGTCGGGAAGGAATGCTTTCGAGTGGCGGTGGTGGGGGTGGGGGGGGGGGGGGGGGGGGGGGGGGGGGGGGGGGGGGGGGGGGGGTAGGGGTTGACGTGGAAAGAGGGTTAGTTGCGGGGGGGTTGCAGTGGAGGGGTGGGTGAGCGATGTGACCATTTGAAGAAGTGTGTGACCGGCAGAAAGCACAGACTGCGCCGCCGGCCGCTCCTTTATAGATTCTATCTTCTAATTTTTTGTTATCCTAATTAAAGGAGTAATGAATGCAGTCTCAATTCGGAGTTGCATTGTAATTTAGAGAATTACAATGCAACTCTCTCTAATTCTACCTCTCACAAGCACGGCCGCAATTCCAAATAGAGGGCACCACGGCCGCCGACGCACCTGAAGCACGGCGGCCAGAGGAGCACGTTCTGTGTCAGTGAGATCAGCTTAGCCCACAAACTGTCAATCACTTGCTTTCTTTCTTTAGCACTGGTATGAAAAACGGTTTCGTATCTTTCTGAAATCTACGACTGCAGATTTCGTATCTCATCCTGTTTTTCGTACCGTGTACTTCGTGTCATACGTTTCTACGAAAAACGCTACGAATTTCGTGCTACTTTAATTCCTCTATCACTGGATCTCAACCTTCCCGTAGCAGTAATATTGGGGAACTTCCCACCAGTATGCGACGCGCTCAACGCAGTCAACGCAAGCTAAAGTTTTAAGCAATACCGCCAAGCAGCTGGTAGTCAAGGAAGAGCACCGCGGTTGGAACTACTAAAGAGTTGTGGACGTTGCAGCTGCTTGCTACGAGCGCAGGGCATGGTAGCAAACGTGATAGTAAACATGGTAGTGGCATTTTCGCAGTTTGTACCAGTGAATACATGTTGCGGAAACCGTTGGACAAACTCTACAAAGTTGCTCGGAGCTGCGCCAAAGGGAAACACATGCAGTCCAAACGGCGGGAACGGCAATAGACAGATTATTCAGGCAAACTCTCTGGAGGATTCGAAGCGGAGAGCAAAATCTCAGTATGACAATATCCCCGACCTGAACCAGCAATACCTAGCCGAGTTGAGCTGGGTGGAACGAAAGTACGGTCCCGGGCGTCTAAAGAAAGACATTACAAAGGAAGCGCAACGAAGCATTCTTCGGAGTGACTGTCGCGCCGGGCCGCAGTCCGTGGAAAAGCAAAGCGCCGGTGGGGATAAAATGGACACAAAGGACATGAGGGGCGATAGGGAAGCAGATTTGACACAATACACTGTTCTGCGCAACAAGCTACTGGCGGATACACTTTTTGTTGGGGCACTGGGGCTTTGTGGGGTGTGGTCGATAGCAACGATAAAGGAGGTGCAATCGTTTACGGTGGGGCTGTGCGGGTCTATGGCGTACGTCGCGCTGTTGGGCAGAAGTGTGGACAGGCTTGGTGAGAGTGCGCGCACCACTGGGACGGGGATTGGTGTTAGTCTGCAGCCGGCGCGCATCGCTATCCTGGCGCTTTTGATTGTTGGGGCCGCTAAGAATTCGCAGTATCTGTCGGTGATTCCCGTGCTGATAGGGTTCTTCACGTACAAGGTGGCGCTGTTGATTCCGCTTATCACCGGGGAGGCGTTTGAGTGAAAGATGTGTAGAACTGTGCGAGAAAGAATTGAAGGTAGCGGGTTGGCTTCTGTTTCACTAATTATCAAGACAACGCAACGGGCTTGCGAAGGAGGAAGGGAGCAGGGAATGAGGGCGCGTGAACATGGACGTGCAGAACGGACTCGATCCTTTGGTGCGCGCTTGAGTCAGGGGCCTCGTTGTAGGAACGTTGATGAATGTTACGCCAGCGATGCGCGCGAAATCGCGAGTGTGCTTT
This sequence comes from Gracilariopsis chorda, assembly GCA_003194525.1. NCBI lineage: Eukaryota > Rhodophyta > Florideophyceae > Gracilariales > Gracilariaceae > Gracilariopsis > Gracilariopsis chorda. Next base: position 73,089 of record NBIV01000155.1, read on the forward strand.
CGGATTTGGTCCGTTTTTTTTTGGTGTCAGGAGCGGGAGCCGCACCCTAGTCCGGACAATACCAACACTGCGCCGCCATACATCAATTCTTCTTTTGACAGCTTCGTGGTTACGCAGCTTTTCCTTCTGCCCGACACACTCCGTCTGCAGTTCTCCACCCCTCGTCCATCACGTGCCTCAAACCTCCATCTGCTTCTTCGTAACACCCCGCGGTATCCACGTCCTATGCTGCCGTCCATACCGTAGAAACGCGGACCGTGTTCTTGCATTCCGCCGTTTTTCCCCAATCCGTTCTCCGCGGCCGCGCCATCTCTCCCCTGATGGGTATCGGAGGTAGCGCTCACCGAGACATGCCCTCCCCAGCGCGTCGACTTTTTGATTCCTCCTCCCTCTCACAATCCTCCACTCTCACCAGGCTCCATAGCTTTCTGCCCCGTGTCAAAGTTGCGCTCTTCATATCAGGTTGGTTCACCTTCTCGCTCGCAAGTCTCTTTTTTGCCAAACATGTCTTGAACGTTTACGAGATCAACGAAGCCATTTTCACTCTTTGGCAGTTTGCCTCTTCCGTCTTATTCGGTTTGCTCTTCACTAAGGTGCTCAGAATCCGCCCATTAGCCGTACTCACCAGAGCGCAAATGCGAGCCGTCGTTCCTCTCAGCGCTGCATTTCTTGTCAAAGAAGTCCTAAAGTACGCTTCGCTTGCTAGGGTATCCGTCAACCTTGTCAATACGATCCGCTCTCTCGGACCCCTTTTCAACGTCCTCTTAGAGCTTCTCTTTTTCGGCCACCGTCCCCCGATATCAGTTGTCTGGGCACTCTTCCCAATCATTCTCGGCGTCGCGCTCACAAGCGTCGACGAAATTCACAGCGCTTCAGTTTCAAGTGCCGAACTACTTGTTGCCATTATCGGCTTTACCGCCGCCGTCTTGTCCACCGCCATAAACAACGCCCAGAACATATATTCCAAAGTGCTCTTTGGTAAGGAACGCATCGACCCAGTGTCGCTTCAAATCTACCTATCGGCCATTTCGCTGGCAATCATGTCTCCAGGAAGCCTGGCACAACTTGCGTACCATGTGGTGGCGCACGACCTCCCTGCGCACAAATTTCTCGCACCGTCGTGGCCAGTGGCTGCCGGCCTCGCACTCGCTGGCTTTGTCAATTTTGCAGCGTCTCAACTAGCTTTCAACACCCTCAATCTGATCTCGCCGCTCAGTTACTCGGTTGCCAACACCTTCAAACGAGTCTGTATCGCTGTGATTGCTATATTCTATTTCAACGAACGCCTGTCCGTTGTCAACGGTGTTGGAATCATTATTTCTATCGTCGGTGTCTTTATTTACGAACGCAAGTCGAGAGCTTTGAAGGAGGCCAAAATGTACAGAAAATCGGGCGCAGACTCGCGCTCATCGTCCCTTCCAAGCCGAAAACAAAATGCCTCCGGTCCGGACCTTGTGAATATGGCGCTCGATTTGTCTAGTCCACGGGCTGAAGTTCGCAAAGATAGTAACAGTCTTCCGCATTACGGGGAGCTTTCTCTTACTCCATCTGCTGCAGCGAGAGCGCATCACGCACACCAAGCAAACACTAACTCCAGAGCATAGCCCAGCCTCAACCCTTGTTGTAAAGCCATAATACCTCCGAAAGGTGCTGACGGTCATCCGAGATCCTTTCAACTTGTAGTAAAAGTCTTATCATGTGCCGATCTGCTCCAATCTCGAGTAAGACTTCAAGGCGTGATGTCAGTGCAGCTATTGCGAACTGCAAAGGCTACTGCCTTCCGCAGGCAACGGGCAGTTTTCGTTGTTACGTTGCAACTGGTAACTCGTTCAACGCGATTCTTCCGTCGTAGGATACAGTTACAAATGCATTATCGAAACTGCAGGCGTTCGTGACGATGTCGTCGTGTTGAGGGAAAGTAGCGACAGGCTGACCATCCTTTCTCCAGCACCGCACTACACCATCCATTCCTCCACTTAGGAATCCACCTCCTTGGGTTTCACATAACGTCGAAACCCATTGAGTATGTGCATTTGAAACTTGCCACACAACATTAGAGGTCTTGCATTCATAACATCGCAAGGATCCATCTTCTCCCCCTACTACTACCTGATCTCCTCCGATGGCAAGTGATGTTGAAATACGTGTTGGGTGTGAAGGGACTTGAAGCCCATCCCCCGACTTACAATATGAACTAATCGCTTTGTCAGTCTCAATGACGCTTCCAAGAGTCCCTGTTCTCGTGTCACAAATCCCAAGGCATCTTGTAGAGGCCACGTAAGCTGTGTTTTCGTCGATCCACCCGGCATCAACAAGAGAATCTGTCTCACTCATTAGTAAAAGTTTGGTGGATTCAAGAGATGAAGCTACACCGATTTTCAAGGAGATGCCAACCGTCAGGAAAACTGCGCTTTTCTTCGTCAGTGCCATGTAGGATGACGAATCTGACGGGTTCTTCACAACTTTCAATATGTCACCGTCAATCGCTAGAAACGAGGTGTTCCTTATTGGGGCTGCCTCGTATTCGCTAGAACCCCATTCCGAAGGTTGAGAAGCTCGTGGAGATAAGTCATCTGCGCGCATCAGAGACCAGACTTCCACGGCAGATCTGTACCCCTTGCGCGTCGCCGCAACTAGGTGTAAATTGGAGTCCTTGCCGACGACTTCAAGAGACCAAACTTCGGACGGCGTAGTTAGAACGTTCAGTGGGGTCAGAGAGATTTCATCATTATCAACGCTAAGAATATGGATGGCATTCTCATCGTTTGTTACAGCAGTACCAGCAATAACGAGTTTCCGACGTCTGTCAGAACACCGTAGTAATCCACGAGATCCTCTCCCGACCGTCCAAAGAGCTGCTTGCTTGCGCTTACTTTCAGTCATGGTACAAGCTATCAGCTTTCCAGGTATTCTTCAGCCTGGATTTGGGAAACATGCATGACAAGGTTAGCCGAAAAGCTAGGTATGGATCAAACCAACATTCAACGCAGCTGTCACTTCAGTCATCCGTTTCAGTCGCGCACGTAGATACGGGTTACATACGCGAGACTACACGCTCTGTAGCCAAAAATATAGGAAATATTGAAGCATCGTCGTGTCTTCATAGAAGTGTCAACACTGAGCAACACTTGTTGCTCCGCGGAGACGTGTCGTGTAGCGGCGTTAGTTGTACGTCCGAGCCTTCCTGACACCTTGTTGACGCACAAAGCAAGCACATACGTATATTCACATCTTTCATGCCCCGTAACAAAACGACGATGCTTTACAAAGCAAACTCATAGAAAAGAATACCAAAGCAGCTTTTCTTAGAAATCGACAACTGCTTCACGTTCAAACCGTGACAACCAAACAACGCACGAGATGCTTACTGGTGCGTTGATACCAACCACTTCTCTGTTTGCTATCCTTCACAATTCAAGGTTCGAATGCATGGACTCATTCGAGCTCAGCCTCACGGATGTCCGCAAATGCGAAGCTTCGCAGCTATTTGAAGCGGCTTCAACTTCGAAAGATATCGCAATACCTTCAACAAGGTAGAAGCTTAGAGCAGAAAGTTGAGAACTCGTTTGTTGTTCTTCTTCTTTATTGTGGGTTCAGCATGCCTGATTACGGCACACTCGTGTGTTGGTTGGTTTAAACGAAGGGACTTTAGACAGCGCTATCTAACGCTTAAACGATCCATGAGCACATTCAGGCCCAGTCATCGACGTGCCACTTGTATTATATTATTATACTCCTATTTCTGGTGGAGAATCCGGATTCTATCGTTCTAGAACACCGCAACCCAGGTGTATCTGCGAGATTGCAAGAAGTGTATAGAAAATGGCTTAAGTCTAAAGCAGCGCAGGCTCTACGCTATTGCTGCTGTTTACATCAGCTTCAAGAGTTAAGACTTCAAGACCATCCCTAGAACGTTTTAACCTCTACCTAAAGGTTGGCGCCAGGGGTGGGCTACTAGGGTTTGATTGCCAGCCTTTGTTAGCTTCCGAAATGAGCCAATTGATAACACACTTGCGTGCTCCTGTTGATAACATTTACAGTGTAGATCTGACTATGCAGACAGATTCCGAGTGATGCTCTGAAAGCTGCTTACGTCAGGAGCGAACGATTGCCAACGTCTTTCCGAGCTAAGTAGATAACGTGGTGGTATCGCAGATTTTGAGTTGACCGGTATTGGCCACAATACCTGAAGGTGGAATTTCTCATGCGAGCATAGTTGTCTTGTATGTGTATGTGGAACATACGAGAGAGACCTCTAGAACATGTTGCTATGATCATACAACATCTGTATGTGCATGGCGCTTTCAACGAAGTGGACAAAACCGTGGATCCCAGTGCCTGATGAATCGCAGTGGACTTCAGGCCGGATCGCGGAAGGTGCGCTTTCTTTATCATGGCTAACGTTTAGGAAGACGGTTTTCTATGGACCATGATGCTAGTTCCGACTGGTGAAGGCGTCATATAAATACGTAACATACTGGTTCGCTTTGCACGTCACCCATATCCTAGATTGACGCAGAACTTAAAGAGGTGGTGGGATAATTTACACAGATGGATGACGAGACCTGGAAGAAACCAATATAGATCCAATATTCGCGTCACAGAAGGAAACAGTGCCACGCGGCAAACCTCATGTTTGAAGCATTAATCTTTTAAGGATGGAGCCATGATAAAGCTAAGGGGGTCACGGCCTCAAGCATTTTCGCTCATATTCCAAAACAATTACAGATGACGTGATGAAAATGGCACCTTTCTCAAGATATCCGCCAATCGTGCAAGTGATGCCATGGACAACACGTTGGGCCTCAAACGTGGTTCAGCATAGATTGAACTGAGATCCTAGACAAAGTTATGGAGGCAGATTACGGCGCTGATGCCAGAGAAATCTACGTCCAGGTCGACATACAACGGGAAGGCTAGTTCTAGGACCATTCGTCTATGATGTATATGATAGCTTTGATATCGAAAGAGTAAAGACGTGTCACAACGTCTGTCACGAGCCTCCTCTTCGATACTAACGCTTTAGCTTTCGCAACACTTAATATGGCGAGAACATGAACGTCTTTCACTACTGTTTCGTGGAAAGTATTGTTTTCTTTGCAACACGCATACGAGCTCTTATGCTGCACAAAATGTTTGAGACCTCACGGCAGAGCACAAAGCGGATAAAGTGAGCCTTATACGTGGAAACTCGTCTTGTCAACAAGCTGCTAATTGAAATTTTTAGTAGTTAAAATCATCACGTAAGGGTAAGCTAAAGGAAGGGCTAAAGGGTTAGAAGGCTAGCGATCGCTAACCTTTCTTAAATCTGCACTTCCCACCCGAGTACCGGGGATTCAGAAAAACAGCAGCTGCCTAGAAGTTACGCAAGAGAGGCTGCTTGAGCTTGAAGTGCGCTAAACTCTTCTATAGCCACTTCCCAGTACTGCTGCATTGATTTTTCTGATATGTATCTATCAGCAAAAGCGTTTTGGTTGCGCACCAATTGTCGCACAAAGTCATCGTTTTCCTTTGCCCATTCGATGTTCTTAACAAGATCCTCAAAGTATAGACTAGTTGGTATGAAGTGCACCCATGGCTTCAAGAGAGGCGTGAAGAATTCTTGAGATTCAGCCGTATGGTGAATCACGGCACTTTTGAGGAAGAGCAATGACCTTAGTCTCTCAGCCCAATCTACGTGAAACACAAAGAATGTTAGACAACCTACTTTTGGATACTCTCAGCTTTGGACCAAATGATTGACATAACATACCTTGATTGCTTCCGACGTTCAGGACATACTTGTACTTCTGGTAGTCTTGGAACTTCATGGGCTTAGCTAGTTGAGGGGCTCCTTCGAACTGCCCTGGATCTCCATCGGCCTTTTGTTTCAGAGATGTGAAACCGATATCCACCAAATCTTGTCTACTCTTTGTTTTCTCATAGAGAACCCCTCTGTTGACTTCAGTCCATCTCGAAGCTCGAATGCATTTCGGACCGTTTTCCTCATTGCATGATCCCAATTTGTATGTTTGCATTGAAAGCGAGCCACGGAAAACGGCCTTCTCGGTCTTCGATTCCCATGAGTAGTTGCGATGAGTAGAAAGCACTGTTCGTTCGACATATTTGTCCCACCCTTCGAGGGGTGTTCCCCACCCGTCACGCTGTCCTCTCTCGTTTCCGAGAGGGACGGGAATCATGAGCTTCCAATTCTTCCAATGTCTTGCTGAACCAAAAGTAGCCACTCGCGGTTTGTGACCGTCGGTGACCATTACTAGAAAGGTGGCACCTGGCATGGAGTCACCCTTCTCACGAACTATCTTATTGAGCATGTACTTTACCGACAAAGCTCTTCCATGGCGCTTGGAGGTGTAATTCTCTGTGAAAGAAACATTCCCATTGAGGATTCGGACGAGCATACAAGTCTCTTGGACATTGTTCTGATTTGCAACGTAATGTTCCCGAATGCCCTTTGCAGCGAAATCTGAAACAGTCGCGCTTTCCAGAAAGGAGGTTACAACACCCCTCCAGTCTTGTCGAACAGTGGTGAGATGTTCTTCAACTCCTCGTCTATCCAAGTCTCTACGAGAGGTTTGTGTGTCGTCTGGAACTGAAAAACCATGTAGGGCAGGGGTATTCTCCAGAGGTTGGTCGTTTCGGCTTGCCCTTTGAACTAGAGCAGCGTCCGCAGGCGAAACAGGAAAGTGGGCCAGTTTAAAATCTGGGAGTATGGAGAAGGTATCCAACGATGTGCCTCGAGTAAGCACAGAGGCTACGAAGAAGAGAGCAGAAACGATGAGAACGAAGATGTTCACCCATCGATTCGCGCGGGCAGAAGTTGAACGTCTACGACGTTTGGCCATTTTGTTAGGGAGAATACTGCGAACGGTTGCTTTCCTGTGTGTCGTTGGAGAAGTGTTTCGCGTTTTGTGTTTGTCGTTGTTGAGTAGCAGCTGGCTGGGATTTAACGATATCGCCATTTGTGAGATTGAAGGGTGGAATCGAGTGTGATGCAGCTGCTTTGTAGAGTTGGGGGACGCACTGCGATTGAGCGGTTTGGATTGTCACGGTCAAAAGGTTCACGAGAGAATGTACTAATTAAAACGACCAGTGGGTAGACGTGGGTACAATGGCGGCTGTCGGGCTTCCATGGTGGGGGAAGAGTTGCAGACAGCCATACGTCGGGTAAAGTAGTGTCTGTAGAGCGTTTCAAAAACGGCGCTTGGGGAAATAGCTGATGCGCGTTTGAACGATGATTTCAGCTGGTGTGGTGAGTTGCGTGTGCAGTTGCGGTGGATTTCGTGACTGCTGTTGAATCGGTTGTATGCACGGTAGTTAGGTGAACAACGAAGCAGGTCATTTCGGATCGGAAGAGTAGGCTGACGTCGGTAACGTTTGTTGTCGTCTGGTATGCATACAAGTACAAAGGTGCGGTATCAGCCGATAGTCAAAACCCTTCATCGTGACTAGATAGTACTTGAAAGGGAACGGCCGCGTTCTTTTGTTTACTGCCTTCGAAGATACCGAAATCTTGACCCCCGCACGCGTAGAGATAGCGGAGGAAGAAGACGGCGAGCACGGAAAAAGGATGAAAGCTAGAGCCTCGCAGACGCTCTCCGCTCTTCGGTTCAAACGTCTCCGCACAGTCTGCGCACCAAAACTGAATTTGATTTGGCGCCAAAACGCGTTTTGAAACAAACACCCCACCAGTGCCACGGCACGCGTTGCCAGCACCGCACGCAGCTGCTCGATCTCTCCAACACGCCATTGCAACGCACCCCTTTCGCTTCGGCTCCTTTCCCTTCGCGCCCAATCGCCCGTAAGCGCCCACCATGAATGCATCTCTAACCGCCTCGCAAACCGTCTCCGCCATCCGTCGTACCCGTCTGTCCGCAATGCTTTCTCGGAAACGACAGCGTCCGCCCGCACTACACGGCTGCACCATTTGCGTTGCTGGTTTCTCCGATGACGACAAACTCGCCATCGTCTCCCACATTCGACGAATGGGTGCAACCTTTTCGGAGCATATAAACCCCAAAACAACCCACCTCGTCTGTGAAAGAGCTGGCTCTGAAATTCATCGCGCCGCTTGTGAACATAACAGTCGAGAGGGCGTCACCCCTATTATCATTGTCCATCGCTCATGGTTGGAAAGCTGTCAGGCTGCCGCGATGCATACGGACACCCCTGCTCACGTCGTACTTCCGCTTTCCGGTATGATCGTCTGTTCCAGTGGATTTGAAGCAGAGGAGAAGCACCAAATCTCCAACACCGCCAAAGAGTTGGGCGCCACCTATTCAAAATCCCTCACCGCCGACTGCACTCATCTCATATGCAAAAAGGCCGCCGGTGACAAGTATGAATTTGCGAAGGAAGTTCCTGAAATGTTCATCGTCAACAGGCATTGGATTGAAAGCTGTGCAGAGCTGGGCTTGTTACTGGATGAAACTCGCTTCTCCTTCCGCCCGCTCGACTCGAAACACTCCCGTTCTAGCTCTGGTACCGAAGTCGCTCCCAGTTGTGCAAACAGCAGCTCAATCACTCCACTCTCTCATCGACCGTCGTCCCGAGTGTATACAAAGTGGCAAGATGCCTCACCCTCTGACGTACTCGATGCAGTTACTCTATACCTCACCGAAAGTCCATTACGAGAGAATGACAAACATGCTCCTCTCCGTGCAAAAGCACTTCAACTTGCAAACCTAGGCGGTGCTTCGCTCTCTGCAGAACTCACGGACCTTGTCAACTACATAATTGTAGTTCGCATGCCAGTCGCGCCTTCGAAGATCCCCATCATTCGTAAGGCCCAACAACGCGGCTCAATCACCACCACATTGGAATGGCTCGAACAATGCATTCTACACCAAAAATTGCTGAGCACCGCCAACTTTGAGCCTCCGCAACTGGGCCAAGTTTTGATGCCAGACTCTTCTCAACCGAGCAGTCAGGCACAAACTATAACCTCATCAGTGTTTCTTGGCATGCGCGTCGCAGTGGGACCGCTCGCTGTACGTGATACATCCACTACTTACACAGTCTGTGCGCAATTGGCCTCTGGGCGTGCCAAAGTGCTCGCACATGATGCGGCGGGATATGTAACAAGTGGTACACCGACACATGTGCTATGTGCGCCCAATGTTGGTGCGAGGGAATTGGAGGTGGTGAAGGATGCGCAAGCGAAAAACGTAAAGGTTTTGAAGGTGACGCCGTTTTGGGTGGACATGTGCGTCAAAGCGGAGACGCTCTTACCGGTCTTTATCTGCTCGCTGTTTAGTCCGGTACCATATGAAATGCCGCTCAGCGATATGGTAACTCAGAAAGTATCCCTCTCCATTAGCGGGTTTCGAAATGAGAGAGAACGCGATTGGAATCGACGAAGAGAGGTTCTCAAAAGACTCGCAGTGATGCTGGGGGCCAAGTGCAGTGAGCGCATGCGCAGGAGACAAACAAATTACCTTATCGCAGACAGCAGGGTCGGCGAGAGCGAGAAGGTGGTGAAGGCACGTGAATGGGGTATCAAAGTAGTGACCCATGAATGGTTGTTAGCATGTGCGCGTGCCGGAAAGGTGGTTGGGGCGGAGGGCTACGCGTTCGGAAGCGACGATATACCCACTCGATCTCCTGGTCAATCGCCAAACTCGAAAATGGAGCCGCTGCGGAGTGAGGCGAGATCTCAGGCAAGCATGGAGCTTCCTGACTCGGATGCTATCGTGTTGTTTCAAAAGCTGTCTGCCAAAATCAAGGTGGGAAAGGAGGATGACGCGGATTGTCGCGAGGAGGTCTTGAAGGAAACTATACGCTTTTCAAGACGGTCCAGATCGGTGAGTCGAGATGGGGCGGATGACGAACGGTCTTGGAGTATGGATGCTAGCCAAAGTCAGGTTATTGTTCATCGGGACCTAACTCCACCCCCTTCGCCTACGCAAAAAGTGAAACGTCCACGACTGACTCTGTAGAGGGTGCAGCGTATAGCATTGAGAGCAAGCGCCGTTTTTTTTTTCCGTGACTCGAGGAGCTTGCGGATGTGATGTTACTTATGACTGGGGTCTTGGGTATTGTTGAAGAGAGGCACGAAAGTAGGCCGACAAACACACAAGTTGTCTGAGGGTAAGTGTTTGCGGGGTTTAAATTATTTTGATAGCGCAAGTAGTAGCCGGCCATGTCGGGGAGTTTCTGCTAATGCAAGGCGTGCGGAAGGAGATTGGTGACAGGAGCAAAGAGGTGATGCGTAAAGCGCAAAACCTTTGAGGGAAGGACAAAATGCAGAGAGGAGATGCGCATGATTTGTCGTGTGAGAAGTTCTCACTGAGAACAGCGTGAAGGCGTCAGCGCGAAGCACCACGACACACTACAGTACTTAAAAAAAATCTCAAAAGATCTGGCATACCTCCATCGACGCGGCCGGAAGCATCTAGCCCGTTGAACGGGTCTGAAAAACACTGAAGGGCAGTTTTGGGCATAGCCATTATTCGTAGAGCTTACGCGAGTTGCGTCCAGCGCACGGCAGATGAACTTCCAGTGTTTGCTGCACAACACACAAAACGTGAGCCGCTCCTTCTTAGAACGCGCAATGCACCGTGAGCGTCGACGCAGCTCTCGCTTCCCATTGGCTGCCATACTACGCCGCACGCCTCTACCAGTCCAAACCCGCGCCGTTCCTCCACACGTTTCAATCCTCCAGCTCAAAATATCTCCCTTTTTGGGGATTTGGCTGCGCGTGTCGTCTTGCATATTTCCTAGCTCACTTACCCCCGGACCCGCTCCCCGAAAACGCTGCTCGGAGCTATGGGCCTGGTCTTCGTGACACCCGCCTCCACCTTGCGCATTGCTCGTCTTCATCACCGCTCTACCTCCCTCCTTGCTGTCCGCAACCGGCGTCTTCTAAACGCAAATCGCCCCCGGATTAGTCAGCCCCTCCAAATGACCGTTGAAGCGCCCGATCATGCTCTTCAGAGCAAGCAGAACCTACCCAATGAAAACGGTGCATACGCGGAAGTAGACGGTGTGCAGGTGTACTACAACTACGTCCCGCCTTCAATCTCCACGTCCTCCCAACCCCTACACATATGTCTTCACGGATTCGGCGCGTCGTCCTTTTCATTCTGCCCATTCACAGAAAAACTACTCGCCCCTTACGATCCACCCGTGCTTGCTTACGATGCACCTGGTTTCGGGTTTACCGCCCGTCCTGGAAAGCTACGTTTCTACACCCCTGGCTTTTCGGCGCGAGTCGCCTCCTCCCTTGCATTCGCCTTCTCTCCCAAACGCAAATACGTCGTCATCGCCCACAGCATGGGAGCGTTGGCCGCCTGTCGTTTACTGCTCAAAGAACCAAATCGCATCGAGGCGCTCATTCTCATCGCACCGGCCATTTTACCCGGCAGCCAGCTTCCGAAGTGGTTACAACGTGGTATTCGATTTCTCGCGGTTGTATTCGTAAATATTGCCGTCGCATTGTCCTTCGTATTCGCCCCGATCCTCGCGATGATACTACGCATGGCGTTTCGTCCCGAACAAACATGGCGTTCGGCATTACGTCTAGCAAGAGATGCTTCACAACCTTTACCTGATGAAATCGTTGACGGTTACCGACAGCCCCTCAACGCGCCCGGGTGGGAGAAAGGCATTATTAACTTCACGAGGGCAACCCTGAAAGAAAGGGCAAAAGCCCTGGACACCGCCGAAGATTTTGTGGCCATGATTTCTCGTCTCACGTATGCTCCACGCATGCTTATTGTTCATGGCGAGAGCGATGTGATTGTTCCACTCGCCAATTCCAAGACGCTAGCCAAAGGCCTGGGCGCACAATTGAAAGTTATGAAACACTGCGGCCATGTGCCCCACGAAGAGGATCCCGTGCAATTTTCCAACATCGTGTACCAATTTCTCCATCACTCAGACGTATAATAAGTCGTCAGCACAACGCAGCGCTCCAGACGCTGCGGAAATCTCCTAGAAAAAAAATGATGTTTTGTGCTGTATTTGCATAACATATGACGAAGGTTGCAGGGGCATGTTGCAGCACATCATCCTGTATATCAAACGCTCACTTGTAACGCCTTCAACAGAGACAGCCTAACGGTCGAGGATACCGACGCCTTGTCGTCATGCTTGCCCTTGGTGCTGCGCTGTTGCCAGAGATTCAGATAGGCTTCCTGTCCAGCGCGGGGTGCCAGGTATACCATCTCAGTCTTCTTGTGGTCCCGACCCGTGGCGCTTGCGTATTCGATGGCTTGCTCCTTATCAATCTGCTGCACGTGCTCCAGCAGTTTGTTCAATAGTGTTTCCTTTGTGATTTCCCCACTTTGCACCTTGTCCACCACGTCTCTCGTACTTGCATCCGCGTTATCCACCTGACTAAACAAATCAACCAGTGCTTTTGCTACTCCTGGCGCGTACTTGGTTATCGTCTTCTTTCGTTCCGCAGCGTCCTTTTGTGCGGCACGACGGACTAGCTTGGTCTTGAGCTGAAGGCAACACTGCGTTATTGCGCGCTTGACACTCGCCTTGATGACGTCCGAGTCATCACCAATGTACTCCTTTCCAGTGCCTTTGAAGGGGATCTTGGTGGATACGATGCTGCATATGACGCCAATACGGTCTGTGGTGGGCGAGATCTTGTAGTTGTTCCAGCGAATGGAGTCACGGGCGGTCTTGGTCACCACGTCATTTCCGGCCTCAAACAGCAACGGGATGCGGTTTGCGAAACGGTACACGTTGATGCCTGGCTTCATACCAGATCCGCCCAGAGCAACGCCCGCCTCAACAATAAACGGGTGGCCTTCAAAGACATCGGCGGGCTCTGCATGGGTGGCCACCAAAGTGGGCTTGAGCTCCTTGGTGATGCCTAAACGCAAGTTGTACTCTCCCGCTGGCGATAGACACGAGCCGTTCGGCTTATCGAAGCGAGCAGCGTGCAACAAGGCATCAATCTGCCGAATGTGGTTGAGTTGAAGTTGGGATACAGTCATATGCGAGGTGAAATCGGGCCCCAGTTCATTGATAAGGCGCACGGCCAAAGAGCGCGGGATGGAATCGAGCTGGGTGGAGAGGAAATGGACAAGGGTAGTTGAAGGTTTGACGAGGCCAAGCAACTGCTTGAGAATGAGTTGGTTGACAGAGGATGGGTGATGTTTGACCTCCCGGGCCGGCGGGGGCATGTGGTCGGTACGGCGCGAGAAAATGGCCTCCAAATCCTTAGAGTCGGCGGCGTCGACGTTGGATTGAAAGATGAGGTGGAACTGAGCATAGGGCGTAATAACGGCCATCTGACGCATGTAGGCGAGGATCTTTGAGCGGTAGGTGGTCCAGTTACCCTGGATAGTGACAGAGACCTTGGAGCCGCGCCATGTTTTGGGGTTGGGGGATTTAGTGTGACTGATGACGGTTGGACGATTATTGGTTATGTCAATGTCCAGGACGCAATGGGTGATGGGAGCGGACGGCGAGGCGCTGGTGGTGACGCAGAGGGGTAAACCGGTGCTCATCTTTGCCCAGATGAGGGCCATTTTGGAGCCGAGGCCAAACTTGCCGCGGGCCTGACGAACGCAGTACTTGGTACCGGCCAGAACGCGAGCCATCATGTTGGGGACGTCATCGTGGGCCATGCCGCAGCCGTTGTCCTGGACAGTGACACGAAACACGTGATTGGCAGTGTGACGGGGACGCGAGTGGGAATCGGGGTTGTTGATGTTGTTGTTTAGGTTTGAGTTTTTGGTGGTGGTTTGTTCGGGAATGGGGGGGCGCTTGTAGAGGGAGTGGTCGACGCGGTGGGGCGCGGCGTCCATTCCCAGCATGGAACGGAAGCGGTGGGGCGGGATGCGCTGGATATGCAGGGAGACGTCGGGGAGGTTGTGAATGGACTCTGCGGCGTCGAGGGCGTTTTCGACAAGCTCGCGGATCGTGGTGTACAGCGACTTGCCCGGGTTGTCGAAGCCGGCGATATTCTTGTTCTCGGCGAAAAACTCTGCGGGCGACTTGAACTTGAGGGTAGCGGGGGCAGGGAGCGAGGTGGAAGCTGCTGCCGTGCGTGGACGCTTAGACTTGGGGTTGGAGCTGCTGTTAGCGGGGGCGGGGGCGGGGGCGGGGGCGGCGCGCTTGGAGGGCGGCATGGCTAATACAAAGGTGCGCGAACGGCGAGCGGGGGGATGGCGTCGGGTGTTTTTCGTTTATGGGGGGAACGAAAACCAAAAAAAAAGTGGCGGGCGGGTAGACCAAAAAAGAAAAAAAATAGGAGCGGGTGCGGCGGCTGCGGCGATGCTCGGCAGCCGCCACGTGTGAGCGGAGGAAGGTCGTGGACGGCGGCGGTGGGGGGACGTGGGCGGCGCAACGCACGGCACACGCGCCGTTGTGCGCTCACCGCGCGCAGCAGCTGTAAATTGCGCGCGCGCGGCATGCACGTGGCAGCAGTCGCTGCTACGGCGCTCGCTGCGCCGCGTGCGACTGCGCACTGCTCGCGCACTGCTCGCGGCTGCGCTCGCGCTCGCGCTCTCGCTCTCGCTCTCGCTCACGCGTACCGCTATCCGCCGCGTGCGACGCGCCGCGCCCCCCCCACTGCTGCGGCAGCTGCCGCGCCTGCGCCGCCGCCGCCCGTCCGCGCGTCGCCGACTCGGTGCGCGCGGCTCCTCCGTCGCCTCCCTCCCCTCTCCACGACGCGCCCTCTCCGTGTGCTGCTGCAGGCTGCGCGCGGTGCAGTTGCTCCACCATCGCGTGCTGGTAGTCCGGCGCGTAGGACGCCAGCCATTGCGGATGGTGTTGTGCGTAGTGTTCATTCAGTTGCATCTTCTTCGAAAACGGAAGTCCACAGTGTTCACAAAAATACTTGGCTTGCTTCCTGCCGTGTACCACGCGCACGTGCGTGTCGCAAAGTCCACGCTGCGCAAACTGCTCCTCGCAATACGGGCACCGAAATGTGCGAACGTCGTCATGCACCGATGTGCGATGTTTGAGCATATTGCTCTTCTCGCCAAACGTCTTGTTGCATACTGGACACTGGAACGGACGGCTTTTCTCGTGCACCACGCGTACGTGCCGGTTCTTATCGCTCTTTCGTCGAAACGTGGACGCACACAACTCGCACGCAAATTTGGCCGATGCACCAGGCGGCGTCCCCGAACTCGGTCCAGCGCCAGCCGAGACGTGGCGCAGCACCGCCGCCTGCGGAGTCGTCGCCGATGCAGCGCGCACATCGCCCATCACGCCGCCGCCGCCGCCGCCGCCGCCGCCGCCGCCGCCGCCGCCGCCGCCGCCGCCCGCAGCACCAGCCAGAGGCGCAGCGCCAGCCGTAAGGTCGGAAACATGGCGAGCAGCGCGTGGTCGCTTCGAAAGCATGTGCGACACACCGGACACGGAGGGCGAACGAGAGCGTGACGGAGAACGAGCAACAGCCGTGGCTACAGCACGCACGTGGTGCGCCGTGTGTATAGGTTGCTGCTGTTGCTGCGGTGGTTGCACGTGCTGCGCAGGGTGCAACAGAGGTGGATCCAACGTGAGAGCGCGCGGCGAACTGGCAGTGGGCCGAAACGGAGAGAGGCGTGCGAAAAACTGTGCGGCTCGGGAGCGTTGCGTAGCGCGAACTCGCGAGTGTGGCACGGGCTGCACCTGCGGTTGCTGCTGCGCGTGAACGCGCAGTTGGTGCGTTTGGTGCGGCGGAGCTGCAGCTGCAGGATGCATCGGTGCGACGATGGCCATTTGCGGCATGGTGGATGTACGGTGGGCGCGACCGTCGTCAAGAACGGTGCCCCAGAAGGCGGAGGAAGTTGCGACGGTGGCGGCGTCGGGATGGGACAGACGCGAACGCTTGGGCGAGTGCGTGGGCGAAGTGTAGGAGGCGCGTTTGGAGGGGGGGCGCGGAAGCGCGGGTGGTGGGGGGGGAGTGGTGGCAGTTGGGGAGGGCGGAGTTACGACGCGTACTTGGGGCATTATGGGTTGGATTGGATGGTGATGGGCGGCGGCGACGAAGTGCGGTGGGAGAGGCTGTAATTGAACGCGCGACAAGGAGTAACCGGCGAGGGTGGCGGCGTGGGCGAGGGCGGCTAGGGCGGACGAGAAGTGGGCGCCGCGCAGCTCGGAGGAAGGCGAGGGCGAGCGTGAATGCGACGTCGACATGGGAGGGGCGGCGGTCGCGCACCGCTCGCCCGGGGGGGGGGGGGGGGTTGGGGAAGGTTAGAAGGGGGGGAGGGGTGGGGAAGGGAGGGGAAGGAGAAAGGAGAGGGGAGGGGGGTGGAGATGTTAGATGGTTTGAGGGAGGTGGTGGTGGGGGGGTGGGGGGGTTGGTTGGTTTGGAGAGTTTGGGCGGTGTGTGAGCAAGAGGTAGGGGAGCGCGTGGGTACAGTGTATTGTGGTGGGGGGCGCAACGCGTGCGCGGGCGGCTGACGTGACGGCTGGGGCGGGGCAACGTGGCGCGTGCAATTTGGGCGGCGCGCGGTGCCGCATACGGCGCGTCGGACGGCGTCTCGCTTGCGCGTGTGCGCTGAATTGCGCGCGCGCAGCGAGCGCGGCCCGGCGTTATGCGCAGGCGCGTGCCGGTCGTGTGCGCGCGTTGCGTGCTGCTGCGCGCGCCGCGCGCTGAAGGTAACGCGCTTCACTGCTCGCACCACGTGGCACGCCTTCAGACGCTGTCCCGCTGGACACGTGTGCTTCTTTTCGTTCGACCGCCGCGCCGCCTTTTTGGCGCCAAAAGTGTTGCGCCCCCTCATCAACGCCCGCGCTCTGTGTTGTGCTGTGCACGCGCGCTCCCTCTGCCTTTTGCGCAACCGCAAGCTATGAACGGCGGCACTAATACTGGCTATGGCGGCGCCGGCTACGGCGGCGCCGGCGCGGGCTACGGCGGCGCAGCACAGGGCGGATACATGAACGCCACGCAGGGTTATGCGCCCGCGTCGCAGGCCGGCGACGGTGCCAACGCCGCCGACCACGCGGACACTCTGCACTCGCTCACCGTCAAACAGATCCACGATGCGCAGCTCGGCGCAGACGACAAGCTCTCCGTTGACAACCGTCGGGTGGATCAACTCGCGCTGGTGGCACGTATTGTGAGCGCGGACGTGCAGGTGGTGGCTATTGCACTCACGGTGGATGACTGCACGGGCACCATCTCCGGCACGTACATGATGCCCGTTGAAGAGGATGATGTGACCGGAAATGAACTGGCCGTACAGAAGCGCGCCTGGATTAAACCGGGCGTGTGGTTGACCATTGTGGCTGCTGTGCATGTGCAAAACGGACACAGGCAGCTTTCGGTGTACCGCATCAGAAAGGTTAGCGACTTTAACGAGATTGTGTATCACCGTCTCAACGTGCTCAAATCATTTCTGGCGCACACGCGTGGACAACCGCAGCAAATGCAGCAGCAGCAGCAGCAGCAGCAGCAGCAGCAGCAGGTGAGCGGGGTGGTCATGAATGATGGAATCGTGATGAGCCCATTGCAGCGCATTATCTACGAGTTTGTCAAGGCGCAAAAGGGCTCTCCGAGGGGGGTTTCCGTGGACGAGGTTGCGCAGCAGGCCACGAGCGGCACCAACCGCTCCGCCGTGAAAGAGATTCTGGACGGATTCGCCTCGGACGGATACCTGTACACGACGATAGACGACAATCACTACGCGTTCTGCGATGCGTGAGAATGTATAAAGAAAAAGAGGTGATCGGCGCCGCGCCGCGAAGAGTAGTCTGGATTGAGTTGAGCGCGGGCCGTGCAGGTGCACAAACCCGCACTTCTCACGCATCGAACTGTGGTGGAAGGTGTCCAACCGACCCATGTTCCAATCGGCACCCGGCGCGGGGCGCATCCGGTGCGCAGCGCAGCCACGCGCGCGCGCACCGTCTCGTGCGGACGCGTCAGGTGAGAGAAGTGGGCACGCGCCCACCTTTCATTTCATGTAAGCCGGGTCCCGCGCTTGACAGGACGCCCCTTTCGGGCACGCTGCAGAACATCCCCAGACCTTCTCCATGTGCCACTTTTGACCGGCTCCGAGGAGGACCGGTCCGCTAGAACGCACCTACGCATGAGCTTCCGCGACGCTTGGCCGCGTCGACCACCTCTGTCGCTCGCGCTCGTCGAGCCGCCTTTTTATACGAGGATGACGTAACGCCGCCGAGCGAAGCGCGTCCGTCATCACCGTCACGCGCCCCAGCAGCGCTGCGTACTGTACGTGGCTTCGTTTCGTTCCGTTCCGTTTCGTTTCGTTTCGTTTCGTTTCGTCTCGCCGCCATTCGTGTTCCAAGCCGCGCTGTGCTGTTTGGTCGCCACACAACACTCTTTCGCCACCCCCACCCACCCCCCTCCTTCCCGCCTCGCCACTTGACCCTTTCGCGCCGTGCTTGTTCCGTATGGCAAGCGCTAATGCCAAGATCGGCTCTTTTCTCGGCTTCTCCGCCGTAGCCATTTACTTTTTCACCATGGCCCATCTCAAGACGCAGGCGCCGGGCGATCTGGATCAAATCGTACGTGCGCTCCATAAACACCAAACGCTTCCACACACCGCTCCGTCCGACTGCTCACCATCTCCGCTTATTCTGCCCTTCAGGAGCCGCTTCCCCCCTCCGAACAAGCTCTCCAAGCGCTTGGAACACTCAACTCGCGTCCGTCTTCCACCTCTTCTGAACCGGTCGACGCCAAGTCCACATCATAGCTACCGCTGCAAAACATATTCTTCATCCTTACTTCATCGACGCAATTGCTTCTTCTATCTCCTTGTCAATTTCCCCAACCTGCGCCTTCATTCCGCTCACCATTTCCCCGCAAATCTCCATGTCCTGTCAGCCCCGTCCCAAACAAAAACAAATCATATCCAAGTTAGACTACATTCATTCGCTGCGCATAAACACACGTCCAAACACTCCACAAACTGGAAAAAGAAAAACACCTCACTTCCACTTACCGCTGGTAACCCGTGATACTTCTCAAGCTCCAACTTGATAGCTTCCAGTTTCTGTTCCAGTTCGCGTAATCGCTCCCCGTCCTTCGCAATCGTCTCGTGTCTCACCCCCGCTTCAACCCCACATTTCTCCACTTCCTCACTCGCCACAACCCGCGCTTCCTCACAATTCCTCACCTCTTCCTGCATCGCCCGCGTATTCTCCAACAGTCGTTCACTAGCAACCTCACCTTTTCTCACATCCCGTTGCACACCATCTAACGTCTGCACCGCGTTTCGCAATTCCTCCATACCATCACGAATCGCCTCATGCGCCTGACCAACAGCGTATTCGCGTTCAACCCTCCTATCCTCTGCGCCCACATATTCCTCTGCAAGTCGCGACAAAGCCGTCACCTGCGCACTCTTCGATAGAGAATGTTCCGCGTCCAGTTTGAGCGCCGCGAACACGTCAGCCAACGTATCTGTTTCGCACAGTGCATCGGGGTCAAGCATATCTCTTATCACGTTGCCTCCGCCGTCTTGCCATTGTTTGCATAACCACTCGTACTGCTTTGTCAGCGTTTGTATAGCTCGCGTCGTTTCTTCATGCTGCTTTTCGCGTTCTTGCACCACTTTTCGAATCGCTTCTATGCTTTGTATTGTCGTTGGCTTGGTTTGCACGTTCCACATTTGACGCCCTGCTTCTTCTGCTGAGCAGTGACGTGTTATGCGTTCGCGAAGCCATGTTATCGCTTCGAGAGCCCGGTCCGCACTTATCACCGCTTCTTCGTCAAAAATCATCTCTCTCTTTGGTCTTTTCATCCGCTCGTTTCGTTAACTCTTTTGCACGCAGTTTACGTCCATGGATATGCTCCAAGAAAGATGACAGCGCGGAGAGAGATAAAATACTTCCAACCTTTTTTCCCGACACGCTTCACGTGCATCACGGCGCGCTTTTCGATTTCTGTCTTTGAAATTGTATTTTAAACCACAGCAGACCCTTTTCAGACCCAACTCAGATCCTCAAAAAGCGCATACCCTTGTACGGCAAGAAGTCGCGTCTTCAAGCCGTCGTGGTTGACGTTTTCCGTTATCTTCGTCAACATCCGTCACCTCACCAGCATTGATAAACAGAGGCTCGTACGCCACCAAAAATTTTGTGGCTACTGAGCATTCAATGCTCAGTAGCATCCATCTTAAAAACGAACCATATGTTTCTCGACAATGCGGTATGCCTTTATTAGAATGATCATGTCGTGCCCTGGATTCAATTCGCGTCCTAGCATTCAGCACGCCTCACCATCGGGCAGCAAAATAACTGCATCGAGGCCAAAGGTGCTCGTCCTTGCAGGTCCAACCGCGGTGGGAAAATCAGCAGCAGCTCTCAAGCTTTGTCAACTTGTACGTGGTGAAATCATTTCAGCCGATTCAGTGCAAATATACAAGAGCCTCAACGTCGGAGCGAACAAGCCAAGCGAGGAAGAACTTAATCTCGTTCCACACCACATGCTGGATATAGCGGACCCGTCATGTGACGAGTATACAGCGGGCGACTTCTACAGAGCTGCTCGCGACACCGTGCGAGACGTGTTACATCGAGAGATGCTGCCTGTTGTCGTGGGCGGTACGATGATGTACGTCAGATGGTTTGTTTATGGGAGGCCAGCCACACCCCGCTCGGACATGAAGGCCAAACAAAAAGTCAGTGAAGCTCTGAAGAGCGTGCGCGGAGACTGGGACGCTGCCCTGGCACTGCTCGCTCAGCGAGATCCGAAACGCGCTGCTATGCTGTTCCGCAATGATTGGTACCGATTGGGACGAGCTCTGGAGATCGTCGAAACTACAGGTACTCCCATGACAGAGATGCCTCTGCAAGGCGGAGCTCCTCAAACTCACTACTCCGGTGACGCTCTAGACTATGATTTTCGATGTGTGTTCTTGTATGATGATCGAATACCTTTAAACAGAAGAATTGATGAACGGTGTGAGGACATGATCCTTCCGCGACGAGATTTAGCACAGCAGGATGACTGGGAGCAATGTTTCGAGAAAAGCATGCTCACAGAGGTTTCGGAGCTGTTGCGTTGTCGTGGTCTGCGTGTGTCTTCAACTTCACCTGCTTTTGCAATTGGATATAGACAGACCATTACGTATCTCGTAGCCAGAGCGATTGCCAAGCAAGGCAAAACCGTCGAGGACGACACCCGTGCGGACGGTCAAGAGACTGTTTCGAGTGGTTCAAACGACGATGTGCTGGCATTCCGATCTTTTCTGGAAGGATTTCAATCCGCAACCCGAGGGTATGCTAGAGCACAGGCAAAATGGTTTCGCAAAGAAATGCTATTCCACTGGGTCAAAGCAGGTGCAAGCGCTGGCGATGTGGTTGCGAATATAGTTCAAATGACAGAATCAGAATACAAGCAGTTTCGGGAGCAGAGCGAGGCGGACCAACTTGAGAGAAGACAAAGTATTGTAGAGCAGGGAAAAGCAATGAAACGCTACGTAACAAAAAAAGAGTGGTTGATTAACGACAGCATAGCAGAAGCCAGAGCGGTGTTTCTTGCAGAGCGCTGTGCTTCCGATCTCGCAAGTTCAAAGAGCGCGGATGATCTGGACAATATACGAAGGACTATACTATGCATAAAGTGAGAGTTGAAAATGTTTACACGAGTCGAGTGCTCTCTGCTTCCGAGTCTTCCAACTGTCTTTGATCCTCTATCTCTATATCGCATATTTCCGGGATACGTTCCAAGAGATACGCAGACACTCGAGCAAGCTGCACAAGAAGAATGGAAGAAAATGTGAGCAGCTAACTACGTGCAGCAGCACGTCAGTATACGCGGCGCAGTGCAGGGGTGTGAAAAGAACGTACAACGTCGGTGCGTTTGTGCCAAAAGCGTCCTTGCAAACGAAGCACCACTACCGGACCGTCTAAGCTAGAAAGCGCAACATCGCCTGTGATACCTACATCTCGATTTTCTTGACTGTTTCCAAAAATGCTGCCAAGCTTGACCTTGACCTCGTCCAAGGCTTGGTTCACACTTTCCTCCGTCAGCACGAGTGGGTGCAGTGCCTTTGGAACGATGCGCGGGGCGATGCGGCATGGGGTGCTTCTTCTCCGCGGAATAAACGGTACGGGTTTGGACACTGAAACGGGAGAGTTGCGATGAGAAGGTCGAAGAGAGTTTATTGGCGATGACGACACAAACGCGCTTAAGCAGTGCTCCATCTTTCGCTGCTCCGGCAGTGAACTTGTTTGACAGGCAACAGGCGCGAAACAGGAAACAGACGGCAGATTGCGAATACCGCTTTAAGCGTCTGCTACAGTAGCTAGAAGCGTTCAACGCTGGCAGCTGGATGATGTACAAACAGGGAGCTCACACAAAGCGCATGAGCCGTTTGTAGGGTTACAACGAAAGTGGTAAGTTGTGATTCACTGACAAGAGTGGGCCACATGTCCGGGGCAGAATTGCCTCCGTGGCGAGTGTGATGGGCCTGTGCGTGGAACGCAATGTGTCGAGTTCGAATCCGCGCAACGCCTACCGGTGTTGCGGTACGTGCATACCGACGGCACCGTTAGTACCGTTGTACCAACCGTACACGCGCTGTCATACTTTTTGACGGTAGCAATCCCTCCACCCGCGTAGTCTGTTACGCGCCCCCCCCCCTGCCCATCTCTCTCTCCCCCACCCATGTTTTGCGTCGCTCACGCTCACCGTCCTGTGCCTTCAAACAATGCGCGCGAGTTGAGCCGCACTCACAAGCTCATGCTTCTGTCTCTGCGTCATCTCTTCAACTTGACTCATCCAACAAGCCACGATATTTTGCCAACGCCACTCATTCCCGCCGGGCGGCGAAAAGTATCTGCACCGCGGCGAGTGACCAAGCACTCGGGCACTCTTTAGAAGAGCGCTTTCCGGCATTCCAGAACACAGCCAGCGGCGAAATTGTTCATACCTTTGTAACAATCTACGTCGCTCTACAGCATGACCCAATGAAACGCCCTCGTCGTGTACACAGTCCACAAATAGTTTGAGCAACAAGCGTAATTGCTCCAGCTTTGCTGAAAGCGTACATTGCCCCTCTGTTGGCGATGAGTGCGCAGCATTATCGGCAGGGATAACGAAAGTGCCAACAGCCGCAGCTTCGCTCTCACGTGGTGCATCGCATGATTTCAAAACGGGGTACTGCTGTGTCGCCAGCGAAGAGGGGGGCTCTGAAACCAACGCCGCGCCCTTGTGGTGCGCTTCATGTGTCACCGCATGTGCAGTCGGCGGGACATGAGCAGTGTTAGGGTGCTTTTGCGGCGGCTGCCCGTCATCAGCGTTGAGAAGAAATGCCAAAGAAGCCCTATCAGCTGTAGAGAGTGCGAGCACACGCTTGGTGGAAGCGGCAGCGCTGGGCGGGTCAGCAGTTGAAGAGATGTCATGAAGCACATGCATATCCAGCAAATCATGGTGCGGATCGATGGCACTGCTGCGCGCACTCTGGCTGTGCTCTGAAGCGTTGCCCGAAACTGTAAGACGGGCAGGGCGGATGCGAAGACGACATACAAGTGGTGTGATGGTTTGCGCTTTCGTTTGCGGTTTGGGCGCTTGACCAAGCTGACAATGACGCTGCTGATGCGCATGTTGCACGCGAATGTGCGTAAGCGCGGCCAATTGTTGGTGTGAAGTCGGTTGCGCTTTCGGGGCGTGCTCAAACGGCTTCAACAAGGAGTCATCCACGACGGGCAGGGTGGAGGGTATGAACTTGGACAAGGCGTTTCTACGAAAAAGCGGGTTTGAACTGTGCATGCGACCGACGGACTTGCCGTGCTGGTCGAAGGTAGGAATGGAAGCTCTACATACGAGTCGTTTTCGAATGGTGCCGCGCACGGTTATGAAGCCTGCACGTCCGATGCGACGGTAGTAGCGGCGACAATGCGAGCCGGTGCGCCCCGGCACCAAGAGACTGATGGCGCCCCAGTTGCGCTGCAGCGGGGCGATTCGGGAGATGGCGGCGAGAAAGATGAGATGTTCTTCGATGCGCCATGGGGCGCGTCGCGGGGTGAAGCTGGGGTGGCAGTAGTGGTAAAAGTAAGCGTTGGGGTGAGACAGGCGGCGATCCCAGGCGCGACGACGCGCGGACGACCACGCCGCGTACTGCGCGTCGGAAACGGGCGCGCGCAACGCGACGGAGCGCAGCAGCCGGTTGTGCGCGGGCGGGGCGGGTGCGGCAGGTGCGGACTGCGTGGCGGTGGCCATGGAGCGGGAAGCGGGAAGCGGGAAGCGGGAAGCGGGAAGCGACGATGCGGACAATGCGGACGAGGCGGACGATGCGGGCGGGCGGCGAGTAGGCTGCATGCGCGTTTTGGTGCGGCGGTTTTGGCGCCATGTGCGCTTTTTGAAAATGGGCACGGCGCTGCGCTCGCTGACGGCATACAGCGCGCGCGCGTCCGTTATAGAAAATATTGTGGTATGACAGAAAATAGAGCGCAGCGAGTCGTTCCGGTTCGCATCGTGGCATACAGCGCACTGTCAAGTGGCGCGGTGCATTGTGTTTTGCGCTTGGCGGGTGGTGTATACGTATGTGCGCTGTCATAGCGCTCACTGCGGTGCTTTTTGTCGCTCCTAGCTAGTACGAGCGCGGTGAGGGATACCCGGTATCCGATACCGTATGCAGTCACTGGCCCAGTAGCACTTTAAGTGCACTACCACACAAAGGGACAATGATAAAGGTTTTTACTTTGTTCATTCGTTTATTGAGACCGCTGCAGTATACAATTAGCTGAATCTACTTGTCTAACACTTTTGGTCATCACAGCGCTTGCGCTTCGGCAACGGGTGTAAGGCTTACTGTAAGCGCTCAACTCATTTTGTTGCTGTTGTTGGATGAACGTCGGACATCGTGTGGAGGTTCATAATCGCGTGTATACAGTATACAACAATGGATTGATATAGGGATACTACGCGACCTTTAGGCTACTGAATACGCACGGAACACGTATGAATTGCTTCCCGTGGAGTTACTTATACGTGTTTTCGGTTCTTCCGCCGTCTGGAAGTCGTACGTTATTCACAACTGTATCTCGTTGTGCGTTGGTTAGATTCCATCTCAATTACCGGCACTACAATGTAATCTGGGAATACAACAGCCCTCTTTGTTTACTCTCACCATCTTCGCTGCTCTTATAACACTCGCACGCGCCCATTCTTTCTCCGTATATCTACATCTCTGTTGTGAGTCACATGTGACCTTTCACCTTTGTCAGCTATCTAAGTGTACTACCTTCGATTTGGTGGATACTCAATATCAATTCCACACGTATGTGTCTCATCACACTCGTACACTGTGCTACCAAAGGGTAGTGGCCAATGCGAAACGAACAGTAAAACAAAAGTTTGCATCCATATTACGCTCACCAATCGCAATCGTCCACACTGCGGTTGAGCACAATACCCCCCAAAACATCTTCAACTTCAAACCCCAACCAACCGTACGCATACGCCTCCAGTACATCCATCCTGCCCTTGATCGCCCCAGCCGCAATCCACTCGCTCACAACAACAACCACAACAACCTCCCCGCCGACGCATCAATGTGCCCATCCCAGTACAACCACGCCTTCCTCCCCTCACCAACGCTCCCAACGCTCCCAACGCTCCCAAAGCGCCGCCACCCGTCCCACACTCGCACCCCTCCGCAATGCTCCCGTTTGAAAGGCACCACCATCCTAGTCACTGGAGCAACCGGACCAACAGGTCGTCTCATTTGCGCCGCCCTGGCCGCCAGAGACGCCTCCGTCCGCGCCCTCGTCCGCCCAAAAACCTACCTGCACGCCCGTCAGCGCGTCAATTCGCTCCTGCAAATCTGCCCCTCCGCCCAAATAGTCATGGCCGACCTGCGCGATGAGCGCACCTTGAGAAAAGCCGTCTCCGCCTGTCACGGCGTCATCTCTGCGAGCGGCACGCGCAATTTCGACCCCGCCGACCCCAACCGACCCGAGCTCGTCGACTTCAAAGGCATCCAACTTCTCTCGCAATGCTTCTTCGACGCCCTCTTGGAGCACGATCTCACCATCATGTTTTCCGACGACGCCCATCGTGCGGAGCATCCCTTCAATCAAACCGTTCATTCCCATCAACAACGCCCCATTACAACCGCCACACAGAACCAATTGCTCGACCCCTCCCGATTCGTGCTACTGTCTTCGCTGGGCGTCACCAGACCGGAAGCCTTTCCGCACTTGCAGCAAATGAACTCTCTGCTAACCTACAAACTCTGCGGCGAAGACGCCCTCAGGGAAAGCGGATGCTCTTTTACAATAGTTCGTCCGGGCGCGCTCGTTGACGTCGAACCACGTCAAACTCCCATCATACTGGATCAGGGAGACCGTATCGCCGGCTCTATCTCTCGGGCAGACGTCGCCCACATTTGCGCAGAAGCAATTTTCCGCCCCACCGCAACCAATGTCACTTTTGAATGCGTCGCTACGCCCCCTGCTTTGACACAGCCTTCCTCTGAAAAGCGCTTTTCGCCACACATGTTTGAGCACCTAGTGCCCGAAGAGTTGCATTATTAAAACCTTGCTCATCTCGCTCTGCATGTTCGCCGGCGTGCTACTGCCAGTGTGCCGAACGCCCATTTCAACTCACTCTCACATTTGTGTACTATTCATACCATACCGCTGCTTCTGTACCACTTCAACGCACTGTCGTCCAATTCGCTACCTTGAGCAAAACCGCTGTCAAGTGCTGAGCACCTCTCTTCTCTCATATTTGACACTTCACACGTCAAAGAGCGCCCCGCTCCGTCCTGGAACCATTCCGGTGTACCATCCAGCTCAGTAACAGCCAGCTCCTTAAATCTTCTCCGAAATGTGTGGTGCCGTGTAGAAAAGTTCTATCTGTTCACCATCATCTCCTTCCAACGTCTCACCCAATAAATATCCCTTATCCATCAAGTTTATAATCTTCTTTTTCAACATCGCCCTTCCAATTGGCGTCTTATCATATAACTCGTCAAAGGTTAAGCCACCCACATTCTCGCACAGCTTCAGGATACTGGAAGATCGATAGCAGCCAAGTCTCAGCTTATCGTACGAGCGCCCCACAAACTTCTTTAACTCATCGACCTTCTTCATCACTGGGATCCTGTTCACCCCTGCTTTCCTAGACTCCGTGAAACCTGCTGGCATCAGTTTCACACCTTCTGATACTTCTCGAACTGCCATTTGCCTAAGCGGCTCGTTAATATCATCCTCTATCTCTTCATCGTTTCCAAGCGTGTCCATGCCCTCTTGTGCTTTCCATCGAGCCACGGTCGCCCCCGTGCCCGCGTCATCTCCACCGGAAGCTCGTTTGGAAGTCTCACCATGCTTCACCTGCTCCGACGCTTCATCGTTGTCTGTGTGAAATGACGCACCGCCTTCGTCCAAGCCATGAGCAGGTTTCGGTCGAAGGTCCATCGGAATCATATCACGCAAAAAGGCGTTCTTCTCATTTTTCCAATCCTGCATGGCTTTCACTAAATTCTCGGCCAGCTCAGAAATGGCAGCGCGCTGGTTCCGCTGATACACGAGCTTCGCGTGAGTAATGGCGTCGCGTAGCGAGGCATCGGCAATTGCTTTTCGATCTGTTCCGTTTGTGAGATATGAAACAATACTGGTTTGTGACGCAAGCGGTGACGGCGCCAGCTGATCGCAGACTCTGTGTTGCGTATGAAGAAATGCTTCTCCATTGTGCTGCAATTGATCCACAACAGCTGTTAATCGAGAGAGGGCTTCTTCGTGGCTAAGTGACTGACGTCTCCCGGCTCCAGTCATTTCAGTACGCGTCTTAGGCCTCAACCCACGTGGAGATGGTCCTGGCATGATAGAAACACGCTTCTTCTTCGCGACAGACTGCAGAGCGCTATCGCGGTTGCCCTCGTTCAGATGCCCCTCCTTATCACCAGCGACGGCTTCTTTTGGTTTAGGCACATCAGTCATCTCGACGTCTTCCCCAGAAAGTGTGACTTCTTCTGGCTGTGATGCGCTACCCTTTTTCGCGGCCCTTGCAGGAGGTGATCTCTTCTTCAGTTTTGATCCGGTGCGATGCAGTGAAACACTTGGGGTTGCTGGATGCAGCAATACAACATCATCGTCATCCGTGCCTTGTTCCTTTTCAAGATCCACAGACGCTAACTGCTTTCCCTTTCGTCCTTTCGTAGCTTGAGCCCGTGGTGAATGCCTTGGCGAAGCAGGTGCCCCCTGGTCCTTTGGCAGTTTTGCTGCTGGACGTCCGACGACTGCTGCTTTTCCCGACGATTCAGGATCCACAGTCTCTGGCTTTGGGTGCTTGCGGGGCCGACCACGCCCACGCCTCGGTGGAGTAGGGGAGACTGGCTGCACAGCAAGAACTTTCTCTGCTCCCTTGTGCGCCTTCGACGGATATTTCGAACCAGGCTCGTTTGTGTGAATCTCATCAACAACGATTAGCTCATCTTCGTCTACTGCACTAGCAAGTTCCCGGGCGGATTTCTTGGACACCTTCTTTTTTCCTGATGTGAGAACGGCTGCTTTTGGTCCATCATCGTTGGGATCTGCTTGTCCTTTCACATGCTGAGGGGAGATCAACCCCTCTGTATCATCAGCACTCACCTTCGCTGAAGCTTGTTCACTTGCGGTAGTTTTCTTCTTCGACTGCGACTTGCCAGTTGTTTTCGAGAGACCGGTGGATTTGGACTTGTCAAGTTTTGCTTTCTTCGGCTGTCGACTTGTAGGAGGAGCGCTTCTTGCCGTCTCAAGCACGACAATATCAGTGTTTGCATCTGATGTATTTCCATCTCCTTGCGAAACAGCCACGGCCTTTCGTTTTTTCTCGGCAACCCTCTTCGCTGTGCTAGCTTTTTGTGACCTAGCACCGCCCTTCAGTGGTGGGTGTTGATGAGAAGAAGCGTGACCACGCAATGTATTGGGCTCGGATTGAAGCTCCTCATGTAGTTGCTGAGTTGTGCTTGGATGATTTGTTTGGGCACTAGAAGCCTTTCCAGAAGTGTCGTCTTTACGAGACTGAGATTTTTTTCCTCTTCCACCCTTCGACGTTCCAGACTTTGAGCCTGCGGTAGCCGACCGCCCAGTTCCCGAGCTGCGCAGATGTTCCGTGTCGTTTTTCGAGCCGGCGCTTTCCAATAGAACGTCATCGTCTGTCTGAGAGCTGGCTTTCTTTGATACTTTTTTGCGAGGCGGGTCTTTTCGGGAAACCTGGAGTGATTTGAGGGGCATAACGTCTTCATTCGTAGTGTTAACGTGAGCCTCCCCGTTTTTCTCGTCATGTATCTCGAGAGCTCCGTGATTAGAATTCTTGCCAGATTTACCGTGTTCTCTTCTCATCCTTGCCTCACGCAGTGCTGCCGCGCGATCTCGCATGGTCATCCGTTTGGTTGGCGGTTGCGATAAGGGCAACTGCGGGACGGTTGGTTGTCTCGGAGGAGAGGGAGCGGGTTGTGATGTAACTCTAGGGGTGATTTCATCTTCTCCCTCCGATTCCAGTTCGGAAATAGAGACGGATTCCATGTCAGAGTCTGAGGCCATGGTGAACCGTGCACAAGGAAACCACGTTCTCAATCAAGAAGGCAGCACGTGGCGGCAGCAAACCGTCTTCCCAAATGGACTTGTGACTTCTTTCTAAGCTAAGCGCAAACACAGGCTGAGCTTGGTTGCGGTGATGGTCCTATGAAACCTTTCGCTATACAAACACAGCAAACAGGTCAGGCGTACCTTTGCGCGACGACCGTGACCTCTCGGGCTGAACTGTGTCACTATATACCCCTTGCGGAACAACGTTTGCGCAGAGGTCTAGTTTCAAAACTGCGAAATGGCGCGCAATCTAATTTTCTGAATGCTCAGATCCAAAAGAATAATTTTCTGAAACTCGCGACGCGAAAACGACCAGGAAAGCATGCACTCGGAACAGTTTTCTGTTTCGTCCTGTGTGGCTCAAAATGAGTGCTGTAGACTGAGCCCCTTTTGAATCGCAAGAAACAGATGATCCACTATGCAACCGGTGCGACAAAGAGGGCAGTTGCCGAAAGCACCGATACGTAACCCTCTTTAGGTGCTTAACGCTCACTTTGGCCAATCTTTGCTGCTTGTGTATCCACTCACAGCCACGGTTCCATCTTTGTGTAGCGTTTCTTTGGGCTACAAACTTTTTCGGATCATCCTCTGAGATACTGAAGGTAAAGGAAGTGGATCTAGGGTGACTTTGCTATGGCTAAGTTGGTCGTACGCTCAACGCTGTTGTACTTGGTAGGCGTCAACACTACATCCGCAGTTCTTGTCGGCTACGATAAGCGCCAAGCGGCACACAGAGGACAGCGTGTACCAGAACGACGTCTTTGTAACCTGGCCATTGCAGGTGGCTGGGCAGGAGGTATGATGGCAATGTATCTCGCACGACATAAGACCAAGAAGAAATCATTTCAGAAAAAGTACATGAACGCCGTAACGAAGAATGCTATGGTGATGTTGCCAGCAGCGCTGGTGGCTTTTCGAGTTCCTCAACTGCGAGGTGCATTTTCCTCCACGTTTTCGTCGATTGCCTCAAATTTCTCGAGACGCCCTCCGCCGAGAAACCCCCCTCGCTTCAGGAGATGAACTAGAAGATTAATGCGCCGCTGAGGTTTTGACTTTCAAGTATTTCTATTCCTTAGCTCCACATGAACTGAGGCGTGACTCGGGAGAGAGATCTATCTGTAGGATAGCTTTCCTGGTGTTAACATGATTGATTGCATCAGACCTCATTAAAGAAGAAGAAAAGGCGTGACTTGGGACGGTAGCGAAAAAAAAACAGCTCGGTTTCGCCATGTCTTTCCTACTCTGCGTAACGCAAAACGTCAAAACACGAACCATGTGGTGCTGTGTATCTTGGTTCCATGTCACACGACTGCCGCCCGAGCCCGAACTTAGACATTGGCGCTTTGGAATATACCTTGTTTCTTCCAACGAACGGGACTCGTTCTCGACGATGGAGACCGCCTCAACAAACCCTTCCAGAACCTTTGATCACGTGTAGCTCGTCATTGCAACGCTGAGCTGTTACCACAACTGCCATTCTTTCCGTCACCCATGTGAATACCTCCGGGCACAACATGCTCTACAAGTCGCAACGAAAAATTCGGAAGCCCTAGATGTATTACGAATCGATGAAGCACAAAAACATCCCTTCTTTCGCTATTGTACACAGCCCCGATTCATCTTCGGTGGCCCTATTATCCAAGGGGAAATAATGCTCGCAACTGGTTTCCAGTGCACCTCTGTGGGTACCCCTACGTAAGTCCTTTTTTTTTCCTTGTTTCTTGTTCAACTACGGGCGTCTCTTCTCTCCCTGCAGTGAGAGGTCTTTTCCGGACTTTGCAGAAGTGTTGTATCTGTCTCAGCTTCTAGCACCCGGGCACAGCGTTACAGTCAAGAACTCATAAGTGTCTGGATGTATAACTAACGATGCACGCCTCCATCCATCGACGTACACATGAAGAATCAGGAGACGTTGTTAGCCTCCGTGGGAGACCCGATCGCGAACTCATTTCGCTTCTCTGCGACAGGATCGTAGAGACGGAATGTAGGAGACGCGAGCTTCTTGCCCCAGCAGAGAGAAGAGGAAAGACTTTGGCGGAGATAGTCCCCCAGTGGCCACAAAAGTCGTTAGCCTTTCTTGGGAGAGAGAGGTTTTTCTCATAAGAAACCTCTTTCAATATGCCTTAATCAGGCATATTGAACCCACAATAAAGAAGAAGAAGACAATGCTAAGTGGGTTAAGTTGAAGCTGCGGTAGCTCATCTCTGCTGTGCCTAGTCCCTTTTTGCTGGATTAGTACTGCACTGAGGGATCAGGCGGGAACCGCCAATAGCCCCGCTTTGGGCACACTGCATTAATCCGCCCGTCGTGGTGTGCCGACTTTCCCGCTGGTGCGTATTAGGAAAAAGCAAAAAGGATCCGCAATTGGGTCTGCCTCGAGGACTTGGCGTTTCGGGGCAGAGACTAGCTTATTGGAGAGTTTGTGCGTCGATTTCGGAAACAGGCTTCGTCCGCCCATGAACAAACAACAAGACATGAAAATACAGCAAGCTTAATGTGGCAATACAATTATTGTATCGGCACGAGGTCAGAAGGGTCCAGAGTGCCACTAAAAGCATGAGCGTATTGTACACACTACTTTGTTCTTGTTGGTTCATGGACGCACGCTACCCCAAAAGCGTGGTAGGAATCCTCATCAAAGAGCTTCTCCCTATGTAAGTATTCCAACACCCTTGACGGCAATTTCTAACTGTCACCGGCGTTCTTTTAAGACCGGTATCTAAAGTCTCCCGCCTGGGCTTGGAGCTTGTTCACTTCATGACATAGTGATCAACAGTGTCTTCAACTTTTTTCGGCACTCTAACGAGCAAAGGCTTTTCCTTCTCCGCAAGTAGGTCGACACTGGGTGTAGCCCAGTGGCGCGACCAACGTGAATTTGTGAAAGAACTATTTACTGCCTAGTATTCCCAGGTGTGTAAGAAGAGGACTTATCGGAGAGTGGAGCATACGAAATGGATCACAAATGCGTTGTGGTAGTGCGGAATGTGGCAGACGCATGTATACGCCGGATCAGGACTGCCAAACTCAGTCAAGCCCACCACAGCTCACCTCTCCCACTTCGCTTCTGGTTCTAAAACCCCTCTCCTCCTGCTTTAATCTAAAAGGCAGCGGCCGGTTTCGGCTGTGCGCCACTCGCATGGGCGGACGGCGTCGAACAAAGAGGGTCCTTCGTTCCAGCCTTACTTGCCAAACAGTACAGATCTCGAAGCGTTTTTGACTTGCCGAGAATATTATTCTCGGCAAGTCAAGAGCGCTTCGAGATCTGTATTGTTTGATATTATTCTTCCATTCCGTGATCTCGGAACCTTTGTACCGTCGTACCTTGCACCCAGGCACTGCCTGAGTGCAAGGTACGACGGTAGGTACCAACGGTACCTCTCCCAGTGAAGTCTCATCCCTCTCATGTCTTTATAATAAAGGCTAAACGGTACTGTAGCAAAGGTTAGGATTATCACCACAAGAGAGACTTACGGTAAGCTAGGACTGTACAGGTACCAAAGGTAGGGACCACTAACCCTTTTTCCGTAATATGTACTTAATACACAATAATACTGTACAGGTGTATATCTCGTGATAGCGCTTCGCGCCAAAACATGCATCGAAGAACCCGCCGAAATTGATCCTCTCGCTGCATCTGAAGCTTTCCGGAGTCCCAGCGTCTGTCCCTCTCCCTTATCGACGCACCCGTCTTTCCAGCCTCCCAGGTGCTTACATATTCAAGTCCGAGAGCTGGTGTCCCTCGCACTGGGATATTTGAAGCACCGCGTAAACTTTGTTAGGGGACCCTTTCTATTATGTCCAACCCCTTGGCCGCATTTCAACGTGAAGATGCTATTCTCCAAAACGACGTTATCGAAAAGCTTGAAACTTATGCTGCATCAGGTGGAAACGTCAAAGCCGCATGCGACGCCTTATCCGAAAGCTACATTGGCAGGCCAGACGCCCTCCGTGCTATCGTTGACTGGATCGTCCAGTCTCTTGATGGAGAGCAAAACCTGATTGATAGCTTCCAACATCAACTACTCACAAACGCTGATGCCGCTATTCCACGGATAGACGCCGCCCTAGCCACGCAATCGGAAGCGTCTGCATTAATATCTAAAACATTGGCTTCCCCGACGTGGGCAAATGTGCTATTCAAGAATGCAGAGGAGCACCAGCAATCACTGTTCGCCGATCGTGTTTTTCAAGAGGCAAGACTCCAGGAAGTTGGCTTTACTGCTGACCTTATTGGTTCTGCGCAAGATCTCATGGAAGCGGTTGTGCAACAGGAGCGGGTAATTTTTGGCACAGAGAACCCTATGGAAAGTGAGGTCAAAAGAGCCATTCGCAAGATTGCTGCTCTTACTACTTCAAACGAGTCCGCCACCTTTGTTGTTTTCCAGTTCATATCCCAGTTAGAGCATCTTTCAACGGATCTATTCCTCAAGCGCGGCTACCAATACGTGGTGCAAGAGATACGCAAGGAAGTGATAAACTGCGTCACGGCCATCGGTGGGGAATCGGAGCGGGTCGCAAAGCAGTGGATATACCGCTTGTTGATTCTGGCGGACAGCTCAATCTACGGGCAGCAAATACCAGAAGTGTTTATTGATGCCTTAATGGGTATTCTAGACGTTACACCTCGAATTCGCTTGGAAAAACATATCAAGATTGTCACTCATCTCTATGGGACCTTGCTTGGACAACCTATCCTTACGAATATTCGCGGGTCTCTCTTAGAGCTTCGCGCTGATGTAAGAGATGACCCGATTGTAAAATCTTTGCTGATTCATGCGTTGTGTCATGAAGAAATCACTGACGCTCTGCTGGCCTTGTTGTTCAATTCCGGCAGCAATAAGTCAAATGTTGTTCAAGCAAATCTCAAGAAAAGAGAATGCTTGTGCCTCTTGGTGGCCTACTCGAAGACCTTTCTGCCCCTCCAACATGACGAAATTGTGCGAAGACTGAGCAACAAAGAAACCCTTGCGGAACTGAACCTCCGTGTGCGAAAAGCAAAACGGGACTTGACCCATGTTGTCAGGGTGTGCGAGGAACTCAAGCATGGAACAGTTGTGTCCAAGTTCAAGAGGAAAGCTATTGAAATGTTTGCTTCGGCGATAGAAGATTTCATAACAGCAAAAGGGATTCTTATATGGGCTGAGAAGAGTTTACGCGGAGGAAAAGACGTGAGATCGTTGCTGGTTTCTGCAGAGAAGTATTTAGGTTTCCTAGAGGCGATCGCTTTTTATCATTCATGCTTGCGGAAAGCGGTTCTGAACGTGATTCTAACAGCGTACATGCGTGAATACTCAGGCCTAGAAAGTGCAAACGTTGAGCAGTTAAGAACAATACTGATGAATTCGATAACTGGCATGACTAAGTTTATGGCGGGTTCAGACATAGTGTATTCAATGGCGGAACGGTGGTTAATGGAGGAAGAAACTGAAGAGGAACATTTTTCTCGGTTCGTCGTTTCACTGCTTCGCGCAATATCACCACCTTACGAACCACAGTTTTTGTCTTGTCTGACTGAATTTCTTAGACATGAGCGGGTTTTAAGGGCAGTATTAGCGGATGATACAGCTTCAAGTCTCGTGAAAGAGTTCGAACTGACGATCTCAGCTCAAGCAGCACCGTAAGGTACTAAGCCTCCATGGGTAACAAGTCGCGACCGTAACTGGCGCATGTGATGTCAACGACAAGTTTGGTCAGTGAGATTATGTGCATAATGCAAGTACTTGACTAGAAGTATTACAAAGGTACAACTGATCAAAAAAAAAGGACAGTGGACCAGACCGATCAGTGCCGTCCGTGCGTTGTCGGCGATAATTCCTGTACCGGGAAGGGTAAAAGGAAGGCGAACAGGAATGCGGAGAGTTACTGGTGAAAGTTTTAGTGTGATATATATAATCCGTCGATGAGCATGTGATAACGAACTGGGAAGGAGATAAGCGCTAAACGGGACACGGAGAGCGTTGACCATTGGTTGTATCGAAGAGGTCGGGCGGTCGCGAGGCTTCTTGTATTACGGCAGACGGGCTGGGTTGTGATTCTTCTGAGGCACGACCGTCAATGTTTTCCAGAACATACTTGGCCAGCAGTTGGCCCGCACGAGTGGTGTACTCGTCGGAGTTTTTGACAACGCTCCAGCCGTTGACGTCAATGATGAAACGGCGGGAGTCCGAGCCTCGCAGCAAATCAAATCCGATGACGTATTGATCAAAGGCTGAGGTAACTCTGCGACAGATGCGGATTTCGTCCTCGGAAAGGTTTACACGCGTTCTCCGTTCGCGGCCGTGGTGATCTCTCTCAACGATACCATCGATGTGAGGTGCTTTCCTCGACTCTGCATGAAAGTAATCACCAACAGCGTAAACTTTGATGTCGGCTCTGTGCTCTGGTTGATAGAAGCGTTCGTATATAAAATCACCGGATTGACGAACGAGGCGAACATCTGGGTCGAAAGTGGAGCTCATGTTCTTTTCCTTTCTAAAGAGTCTGCGAATACCGCCGCCCTTGTAGTATATATACACATCTACGTTTTGGAGGTTTATCAAAAATACACAAGATAGCAAGAACTGTCAGTACACAGGGTGTGGCGTTTTTGTTCTTTTTGTTTGGTGAACGCGCAGAACAAGAGGGGGGTGGGGTGCTGAGAAAAGTAATGATAGGGTAATGGCGATGGAACGAAACATGTGGAGGCTCAGCGAGTGAGAAAGAAAGGCCAAAAAAAAAAAAAACTTACTATGATCGTCAGTAGCCACTGGCTTTTCTACGAATGGCTTATGAATAGTTTGGGAGGAGGCTGTGGCTGGACTATGAATGACCAGAGTGTCTCCTGAGGGGTCTGGCTGGTACGCATAGTCGCCAGCCGAGCGGTCAAGGAAGGCGGCTGTTGGAAGTGGAACACCGGCGGTGGAGAGAATGGTGCGAATGAGTGTTCGGCGCATGAGGAAGCGCTGCATGTGAAGGTTGTTGACTAGAAACGGCGAACGGAGGGCTACGTACTGAAGCACTCTGTCGAGCGGGAAGTCTGAGGAATGCATGGTGAGAAGGGCGTGCACTTTTGGCCAGGCTGAGATGGGCTGCTGCATGTCTCGTTCGTCCATGAGCACGAGGCGGAACCTGGGGTCGCAGGAGCGCAGCGAAGCGAGAATGGCCTGCATGGGCTTGCGGTCGAGTTTGCGACGGACGCCAGCGACTCCAAGCACGATATGCTGCTTGTTGAGTGACATAATTACGGGGGGAGAAGTGGCAGTTGGGGTGGGCGGAGGGGTGGGGTTTTGGGGGGTTGGGGGGAGGGGGGGTGGGTAGTGGAAGCGAGAGAGCGCATACAGAAGTGAACAGGTGTTGCGCTGAAGGAGAACAGGAGGGGGGAGGACAAGGGCGCTAATAATTAGCGGCTAATTGGTGAGAGGGCGGTGAACAGGTTTGAAGTTGGTCACAATGGCAGCACGCAAACGTTATTCTCGAACGAATTGTTGAATGTGTACGGGTGGTAAGCCGTTACACGTGTTTCGGTTCGCGCACGGAAGGGGAATACTTTGCGAAAATGGTTCACATTTGGCTGGAATGCATGCATGAGGCGCAGCGCGACGATGAAGGAAGTTGCTAGTCGCGGAGATCATGTCGACGCTGTTGCTGTGGTGCATCGCTCGCACACTCGCCCCCACGCGTGCAAGCGGTACATGCATCGCTGCTGCGTGCCACTCAAGTGAAAACAAGCATCCGCAAGGGGCGACACAACCGCTACGCTCCGCGCGCATGAGGAGCAGCGAAGCGGTAGCGCGCTCGGACAGCGCTCTCAACGTGCTTGGGGAGCAACTTGAGCTGTGCTGCTCGTCGCCGCGCACCGGCTATTTTCGCGACGGCTTCTGCCACACGGGCGCCCAGGACGTGGGCGTGCACACGGTGTGCGCCGTAGTGACGGATGCATTCCTGCGCTACTCGCGCGAGCAGGGCAACGATCTCATGTCGGCGGCGGCGCAGTTCGGGTTTCCGGGCCTTCGCGATGGCGATCGGTGGTGTCTGTGCGTGAGTCGGTGGAAGGAGGCGCTTGATGCGGGCGTTGCTCCGCCCGTGGTGCTTGCCGCCACGCACGAGCGCGCGCTGAGCGTGGTCACTCTGGAGCAGTTGCGCGCGCACGCGGTGGACGCGTGAGACGGCGCCGGTGGAGTAACCGCGGTTGTAGCTCGTTGCAGGCACGGAAAGCAGCGCAGTGGAGACAGTAAACTGATTCTGTTGTGTTAACGGACGCGGACGGAGCCTTTTGAGTCGGCAGCCACGTAGGTAGGGTTTGCAAAACACGTCACCGCGCGGGACCGGCGGCGTACAGGAACACAGCGGCGCGAGCAAAGGCGAGGCGCGGCGGCAATGCAAGACGGCGGCGATCAGCGCGTTGATTCACGTAGACATCTCTGCGCGGTGGCCCGTGAACGAGTCGTCAGCGGCGGTGGGAAGCGATTTGCGCCTTGAGAGGTGGCCATACAACGCGCTTATCGCACCGTTGCCGGACGCGTATCTGCGCGTGCGCTTGCGAAATGAAGCGCTCAGCGATGCTCGCGCCTTCGGTTGCGATAATTAGCAGTGCGCAATGAGTTCACAGTTGGAGCGCGCCAATAGGCACGCGCACAAGCGCATTAATCAGATACTGCCGCGCCGCTTCCGTCCCCCATGTGCCGCACGAAGCGTTGCAACTGAATTGCATTGCCCGCTGCAACCGCCACTGCCACCACCTCTCGTCCAATCAGCGTCCAACGCCTCATTCCACCCTTCCGCCCTCCCGCCTGCACTTCCCCCGATCTTCTCCACACCCCCCCCCCCCTCCCCCAATCTTCTCCACCCCCCTCCCCCAATCTTCTCCACCCCCCTCCCTCCGTTCGCCTTCAACACCCTTCGTCTTCAACACCCTTCCCCACGTCCTTCTCCTCCCCCCTCCCCACTCGCATCCACTGCACAATGGTCAAGTCAGACACAAAGTCCCGATCCGCCGCCGCCTCCAAGAAGCAGTCCACCACCGCCACCCCCACCCCCACCAAGCGCACCAACAAGGTCGTCACCGGGTCCCCCGGCTCCAAGCCCCTCTCATCCAGCCCCAAGGTCGATCAAAACTCCACCAAGCCCGTCAAGGACGCCGTCAACGACATTGACACCAAACTCGCCAAAGAAAACACCACCCCCGAGAAGATCGATCCCCTGCCCCCGGCATCCGCTAAGGCCACTGCCGTCACCGACGCAAAGCCCCTTGCCGAGAGGCCCAACGGAAACTCCGCCGCAACCCCCGCCTTGAAACCTTCCCAGGTCACCCTTGAGTGGACCCCGCATACGGGATCCAATGTTCTGGTCACCGGCTCTTTTTGTGACTGGAAGGACAAACATACACTTTCAACAGCCGACGGCAAGTACCAGCTCACCCTCCCGCTGCCCCCCGGAAAGCATGTGTACAAGTTTATCGTCGACGGAGAATGGTGCTATGACATCACCCAACCGACAGAAACTGATTCGGAGGGCAACGTCAACAACGTCCTTGTCGTCTAGCTTTCCTGCATCACTCTCTACAATCGATTAAACCACTTGCGCTTGCTTCATTACACTCCTTATCCCTCTTCTGCTACACTCCCCTTCTGCGCTCATGCTTTCGCCGTCGTCAGCTGCCACTATATTATGCTCCTGCCCTTTGTGCAACACCCCGAAACCACCCCACACTACCAGATCTTCAGCGTCCCATTCTACATGTGAACTTGTTCCCTCTACAAACTTTCAACAACCATCGTGCTTTGAGTACATCATCATCGAGTGCACCCAAAAAGAAAGCCGTGTCAGTCGATAAGAGATAGTATATACTCCGCTCCAGCTCGGAACACATCTCTGCGTCGCACAAAGTACACAATATCGTCATACTCATCTCAGTTAGCTCTCATTACCCACCATTTCAAACAACAAAAGCGATTATCAAGTGCTTCGTGCAACTTACGGCGGAGTACCATGTCCGTTCTTGCCAACACTGTCGATTCATCAGAAGCAGTACCACAACATGAGTCCACAAAACTGTCAGTGTGCTACACGATACATCGATCGCCTCCTACATGCGCAACTTCTCCAACAACGTACCTGCAGTACATTACGAACTCGTGCGGAGGAGATCTCACACCTTCCTCAGCAGCGCGTTCGGCAACAAGATGAACCGCTTCAAACGCGTTTCTCGTCCCCACTCTCGTATCTGAGTTGCCCATGTAAAACCGCACCGGAATCCGCATGAGTCCGCTAATCACAGTATCATTGTGCAATGAAGCCCGACGAATTTTGAGTCGAGCACGTTCAGAATGGATCTCAGCATCGGAAAACTCGTTCAGATCATGGAGAACAGTAACAGGGGAAAACCCGAGACATGCCTGGATGTTTGGATTGGACACCGCAATATGAGCAGCCAGAAGGGCCCCACGGCTGAGTCCAGCTACAAATATTTTATTCGGACTGATGTATCCATCCCCTATGAATGAATTCAACGCCGACGACACCTTTCGAACAAATCCAGATACCAAGTCACCTCCAGAGTTGTAAATGTTAGCCCATTTGCTAAAAGCAGTCTCGCATTCTTTCATATCCGAGGTATGGAAAGGAAGCGTAACTGAAAAAACCCGAAACTTAGATTGCTCACCGGCATTTAGAAAGGTCACAAACTGGTTGTATGGATCAAGTTCAAGAGATTGCTCGGCCGTTAGAGAAAAGTAGATGATTGCAGGCATCGGTCCTGAGTTTAAGGTTTGTCCAACAAATCGCCAATCTTCATGATCTGGAACTGGTTCACATCTTATGGCTGCCCCGGGCTCCAAACCCGGTATACCTGAGCGACTCAGCCGCGTTGTCATGCTGAGAGTGCTGGTCATACGAACATTGCCGGATGTGCGGCTAGTACGAGAAAGTTCATGACGCTCCCGTTTCATAGAATATGTGCCCCCGCAAACACCGCATCTACTGACCAGGGGCTTGCTCACATGATTGGCGGGTGAAACAAATAACGGCGGCATAACGAACCGAAGAAAAGGACATGCAAAGGTATTCTTGATCTTTCAGTGGAAAGAATAACACAAATGAAGCAAATTGAAGCGATGAGCTACATTCCTTTGTGATCACTCAGAAAGACGCACTGGGGGAAGAGCACAACGTTCTCTACGTGGACCGATAGATAACGGTTAGCAGTCAGAAGGGCTTAACTTGAAAGAGCTTATTTGAGACGTCCCAACCGTAAATGACGTAATCTCGTATCCCCTTAACCCTTTAGCCCTTTGACACTGCTAGCTTATGTCTACTGCAATAGATAAAAGCTGGCAATATAATTGGTGAAAGCAACGAAAACGGCTTGCCTCTCACCCTTCGGATGTGAAGGGGCGAGAGGCTGGCTTTTATCGACTTTTGCCCTCCGAGGGTGCCATGCACGCCAGTCAGGCATGTCCACGTGGACAGCCTCAACAATCCGCCTCTCCAAACGCCGCTGCAGGCGGCTATATCTATAGCTGACTCCTGTGTTTTCCCTCACACACATCCTGCCTTGCTCTCACACACACCCTGCCTTGCTGTGAATTGGCTCTCTACGCCTGCTTCTTCAACAGGCGCTGGCGCATTGTCTTTTCCGTGCGCCCGACCACCCTGCTTTGCGCCAACTGCATATCTAATCTCAGCGCCTGGCTTGACTTGCACAAGGACTAGGGATTTTCTTTAGAAGAGGGGCGTTACGAAGAATAACAGCAGATGCACCGCATTCAGTCCCCGCTCAACGCATCCCGTCGGTGCGTCCCGTGCTCAGTACAACGTGTTTACCAACTGCAATCTGCGCTGCGGCTCTCTTGGCACAACCAGCCCCTCAAGTTCACTCGCCATAAATATCGTTCATCCCTCTCATACTTGCTACTTGCTGGCCACTCGCACGCGGCGCATCCAGACCTTGCTCGCAGCTCTACACGCCCCTTCCGCACCCGTCCACCACAGCCTTGCGCCCCACTGCCGCCCCGCCACGGCCGCCCTAACCACGCCCACAAGACCCCGACGCAGCCATGAACGCGTTTGTCTGCACCCTGTGCGTACTCGTCGCCACCGTGCTCGCGCTGACCATCTCGCTGCCGCCCAGCAATCAGGTGGAGGGCGTGGTGCACGCAGCCGGCAGCTTGTTCTTCGCCAGGCACCTACAGCAGTGCGAAGGAATGGCGTCATCGTAGTCATTCTACCTGGGTTTCGACGTGCATGGAGCCTTCGTATCGTCAGCGACACACTTCTGCCAACGTCTGGCACAGTATGTCAGCACACGGTGAAAGGCACAGCCCCTCCGACGGAACTCCAAGCCCTAACGCTCAGAATTAAACGCACGATCTTACAGCTATCCCTATAACAGCGGTAGCTGTCAATCGCCAACGGCTTTCTGCCCATCGCAGCTAAAGTTACTGCGGACAACGCGGCACTCGTCTGTGGCGTCGACCTGCGTAACAGGCGTAAATAGCATTGTCTCCACTCGCTGTTTTCGATTCCGACACGGCAACTATGACATCATTCGTTATCGTTGCTCTGAGAGCCAATCATCACAATTGCCCTGTCGTCCCTTGCTAGATTGCAGCATAACCGCATCGCTCTCTTCATGGAAGAAATAATTTACTGCGCTGACAAATCGGCGCTAACAGCGCCGGGGAAACGGGAGGCTGAGCTGGCGACATTAATTCAGATCTTCGGCAGCTGGCTTTGTCTACGTTTTTGACACATCGATACTTAAGCCCCTAGTGTTGCGGCGGCCGCTGTAACTCGCAGGCGGCGCCAATTTACAGCCACTGCTGTGACCAGGATAATCGTTCTCTCGAGTTTGAGAACTAGATGGTGCTACTTGGTCACAACTGTGGGTTCGTCCCCCTGATTCCGCTGAAAAC
This sequence comes from Gracilariopsis chorda, assembly GCA_003194525.1. Lineage (NCBI taxonomy): Eukaryota > Rhodophyta > Florideophyceae > Gracilariales > Gracilariaceae > Gracilariopsis > Gracilariopsis chorda. The sequence continues at coordinate 115,415 of NBIV01000155.1, forward strand.
CATGAGCACGCGCGCCGGGCGGCGCTGCACCCACTGTTGCGCATGCAGCTGCCGCCAATTACCCTAACATGGCTTTCCAATTCGCCGCGTGAGCATCGGTCATGCGAAAATAATCTTGCTGAAGACTCTTCCGTGTTTCCCCGTCTCCAAGGCGGTCATGTCGGTGCACCAGCTCGTCGTGCCGCCGCAAAAGCTGCGCCTCCCGCCGCCGCCGCCACCCCTCGGCTGCGTCTTGCACGCAGTTGCCCGATGCGTTGCGAATACGCGCGCTGCTTTCATTGTCGCTCTGAACAGCGCTTCGCGCTCATGTGTGGGCGTCGCAGTTTGCGATGGAGCGTCGCGTTTGAACGTTCAGCTTTAGGTTGCAGTCTTTTCTCTGAAGATGCGTTTACAAACACTGAACATCCAAAACTTGCATACAACACCACCGCCGCCACCAATCCTCGAGCCCTCGAGCGAATCGTTCGTTGTTGTCGTCAGTCGGCTGTACGTATCCTTCACTGGCAATGTTGAACTTCCTTCTCACTCCGTCTTCGCCTTATACCAACAACCGCGAGGCGTCATCACTAAACGCCACTGGCGAGACTGACTACCAATGCTTTCCCACTCTCCACCTCCCACTCCTTGCACCACAAGCCTTCCATCCCGGCTCCACGCAACACCGTTCACCATATATATGTGTTCGACCAGCGGCTGTACCATGGGCTCCTCGCTCTCCGCCTTCCACACCCGCACAGTGTTATTGTCCGACCCACAAATTACACGCGTTCCGTCCGCGCTACACCCAACATAGTTCACCGAATGTGTGTGTTCCGACCAGCGGCTCACCATCGGCTCCCCACTCTTTAACTCTCACACCCCCACAGGCCATGTCGATTCCAACGAATCCGTCGCACCGCTTCACACCCTCGTCCCCGCCGACGACGCGTCGTCTTTCACAAGCGCCATGCGCCACTTACCGCCATCAGTGCTACTGTGCCGCCCTCCGTTCGCACACGAGCATCTTACGCTCGTATCGAGTTGACCTGCCAGGGTTCATCCGCTTGCACATTCGAACCGTGTCAGACTTTTGCTCGACGATGGCAGGACTGTTGATGCCACTTGAAGTGCCACCATAAAGGTTTCTGTATGTATCAGTTCAAACACTGAAGTATCGTGAAAAGTAGTCTAGGCAGTAACTCCCAGCAAACTTTCTAAGAAGATGGCAGTGTCGGGGTCGCAACACTTCCTATGGCAAGGAGTTGTAATAACTTGGGAAACATATACGCGGCTCACGGAACGAGTGATGGAAGGGTGATAGTTAGCCGGCCCTACGAACCCTGGGTACACGCTGATCCTTAGATGCAGAAACTCTAGTGGTTGATCATTTACAGGGTCGTTACGGTTCTCCTGCTCTCACTCTCTTTGAGAGATAAGCTCACTTGCGCTTTTTTCGTCGTGGACTCCTCGAAGAAGAACTGTCTCTTGGGCTGTCTCTTGAGCTTGGGCCGCTCGAAATTGGGCTGTTAGAGCCGCCTCTTGAACTTGAGCTGCTATCACTAACCAGAAGGCCTGCGTCTCTCATCAGCTTGCGTTGTTTCCTTACCTTCGCTTCTGCTTGTTTTCTTTTCTCCTTCTCTTCCCGCTCTTTCTTTTCTGCTTGTTTTCTTTTCTGCTCCTCTTCTACTCTCTTCTCCTTCTCTTCCCGCTCTTTCTTTTCTGCCTGTTTTCTCTTCTCCTTCTCTTCCCGCTCTTTGTTTTCTGCTTGTTTTCTCTTCTCCTTCTCTTCCCGCTCTTTCTTTTCTGCTTGTTTTCTTTTCTCCTTCTCTTCCCGCTCTTTGTTTTCTGCTTGTTTTCTTTTCTCCTTCTCTTCCCGCTCTTTCTTTTCTGCTTGTTTTCTTTTCTGCTCCTCTTCTACTCTTTTTTTCTCTGCTTCCTCTCGTTTCATGCGTTGTTCCCTGCCTTCTCTGTGCACTCTTGCATCCGGACTTCCAGGTTGGATGCAATCCTTTGCCTTAAGTACTCCAATGGGCCCAAGATTCACTTCGTCTTCGCCTCGAAGAGGCTTTTCCATCCCCTCATACTTTCCATTGCGAAGGTTTCCTTCGTGTACCGCGGGCTGCGGGTTCTTAGCACGAGCATCGTTATGTATCGTTATGTACTTGGGAATTTTTCTCTGTGCATAAAGTTCCTGTTTCTCTACCATATCTCTGCGTCCATTTGTGCTGGTGTTTTCCACTACTACTTCTGGCGGCGTACGTTTAAGTGGAAACGTTATCTTGCTGCTTCCCGGTGATAAAAGTGCACGATCTTCGTTTGAGATCCTTTCGCCGACTGCAAAGTCGGCTCGTACCACAGAGTAGTCCGGATGTCCACGGCGAGGGGTTGGACTTTTCTCAGAATCTTCGCTTTGAGGTGGGGCATTGCTGGATGATGGCTGATGGGACATGAGGTAACGTTTGGTTGGAATCGCAATAGTAGCTTCCAAGGTGGCAACACGCCTGGTAGTGGGTTTGTCTTGTTCAGCTCGTTGGAAACGATACAAAAGGTGTTTCGCTTGTTCTTTGTTTCTGTTGCTTTCTGACATGCCGCGCCAAATCAGAAGACCTTCCACCAAGTCGTACTCACCGTATTTAAAGCGGTCAATATCAAAGAGCTCTTCAACTGTGGCTGGTTGGAGATGTAGCGCTCCCAATTTTCGACGATCAAGTGCTGCGGCAGGCAACTCTTCTTGAAAGAGCGACTGTGAAGTGCTCTCCAGCGACGAGTTCTCACCTACTTCAGGCAATGAAGAGAGTGCGAGTGATGCTGGTTGCTGTATTGGTGCAGGCATCGAATCTTCCTCGGAGAACTGCATAGGTCGAAGAGGATAATGGAGCGAGATTGTAAATGTACAGTTTGAGGGAGGCTTGCAAGCTAAATACGCTCCGCAATTTGCCTTGAAGGATGACGAAGCGGAGAACAGCCTCACGTTGCCAGTTGCAAATGTGCCGAAACGATGTCTCTATAATGTACCATATAGAGTCTATATGGTACAGTTTCAATCTACCTGAGATACGGCTGGCGACTTGTCATGGTCGGCTGAGCAGACCTCATAAACAGGACGCTGCATGGCCAAGTTTGCTTCCATACATGTCCGCATCTTAAACCTAAAATCCCAGTAAAAAAAGGTGTGTTTACCACGAGTATCAGGACCATGGCGTTGTCAACACAGTGTCGTGCTGATGAGAAGAGAATGCCGCCGGAGCGTGCGGGAATGTGCCACTTTCCAAAACGTCCATCAGATTTCTAACAAATTCAAGGGCTGCTCCCTCCTGCTTACCTCACCCACACCCACATCGCTGATGTGATTTGGTGGTGGGCACAGACGCCTAGTTTCGGTCTATGCATCTCCGGTACAATTCAAACGTTATCTTGCAAACGAAAACGGCAGAAGGCGACAATACAAGTTCTTTTTTTGACCAGATGCTCCAAACAGTACCCACAGTTACGCACATCAACCCTTTCACCACGCCGGAAAAGTGTAGCCGACAAACAAACAAGAAAGAGGCACTGAAAAAGCGTACGCCTTCACAAAATTCTCAGTTTCCTTGGCAATAGAATAAGGTTCTGTTGTTCACAGGAAATGCGCCCATCCTGGCAGCCCTTCTAATCATTTTCAGATGCAACTTGTGCTCTCTCAGTTGCGGAGCGTCATCGTCGCACACTATTTTTCTATCATTCAAGTCATGTTACACACTCACATTCCCCATTCAACCAATCGCTTCACAATCCACTGCGGTTGGCACAACAGCCACAGTACCTGCTGTTCATACTCACCCTTTTGCAGTATCCTGCAATCGTTCTCGTATATGTACCCATCATCTTCTGCATTCCACAACGCGTGAAACACGCTACGGTCTTCAGTCTCTTGTTCTTTCGCCCTCAGTATATATTGTAAAAGAATCGTTCGAGAGCATTGACAAGAACTAAACTCTGCCTTTGTTGTCCCTGTCCCGAAATCAGCACTTCATTTTTCTGCAGTCTTTCAGCAGATGACACGTAGTTGCGTACAAGGCTTTTGAATATCGCCTGACATTACGCGAATTCTCTGCTTGCTCACTGCTACATACGCACTCAATTGAGCGTGCGTCACCCACGAGGGGCTGTCCGATATCCATGCTACTCTTAGCGTGCTACACACCCAACGTGCTGTCGCAGGAGCTTCCCACGATGCAAGTGCCGCCAACGCTCGAGAGGCACGCACGTCACCCAATCTGTTGACTTGGAGGGGATGCGCGATGGCCATGCTTTGTTCAACAATGTACACACACACACACACCGTTCTGTGGTTTGAGCGTGATACGATGCACGTATCGTGCCCATTCTCTGCCACGCACCCCACCACACGTTTGTGAGCTTGGAGAGGCTGCCTGATGCCTTTCCTTGTTCCAGCGTCCCAAACGCGAACCGTTCCGTCCGTTGAGCGTGGCACCTGGCACTATATGAGTACTGTTTTCGCTCACTGTCGCGCAGGTCGCGCAAGGTATGTGACTGTCCGTAGAAATCACAGCTAAGCGTGTTTCACGTTTAAAAGCAGTGATCTGCTATCTAGCTCGCTTTACAGGCCCGAAACTAGTAAAGGGTTGTGGGCGCCATCACAAGACGGTGACGCAGGGGGCCAAAATAAATGACAAACTAGCCTAAAAAAGGGTGTTCCTCGTAGCTCGAAGCCCCAAAAAAATTAAACGACACGAACAAAAGATCAAACGAACAACCAATGCAGGGACCAAAAGCACTCAACCTGCAACGATAACAACAAATACAAAAGGACAGCACAAGGCTCAATCCAAATGCAAACTTCTTGATACTTCTTGAAACGGCGCACGACCTAAGAATTATTTCAAGGGTCAGTAGGAGTCAGACTCCCAACTTACAATAATACACTCCGAATGTGAAGTGATTTCTGCAGCCTACCGACTTCTGCACCAACCAGAAGCAGGTGCGTACAATCCTTACAGGGCTTCCAAAGAAGAGCTACTAACAGCGGGATATGCTTTCACTCTATACCCAATCTGGCCCTTTGCAAGAGACGTTGCACGGCACGTCACCTGTGGACAGCTTCCTGTCAAGCACCTCCGTCCGGAAACCACCAAGTCTTTTGACCGTCACCGTTATCCGAGCAAAGCTCCGGTGGGGGCTCACAGACGACAGAAGCGCCTTTGAACATACTACCGTCTCCCATCCACGCCAGGGCGCTTCAACCGGTCTCAGCGACAGTACTGCTCCACCCCAAGTATGCAAAAAGCGGCAAGCGCCTCACTAAGTGCAGTTGAGATTTGATAGTTGATAGTAATAGTTGAGATAGTTGCGGGAGTGAGAACTTTGAGATGTAGTTCTTCTTGAGATGAGTCCAGACCGAAGTCCGGGACTCAACTCGCCCTTTTATAGAGTCAAAAGCATGCAAAACAACACAGATACGCATTACTACTTTCTACTTACTCATTTGGGGTCTAGGTTACTCCATTGGCTTCTAGAAGCCTCTGGAGCTGCACACTAACCAATAGTAACTTAGCAACTGGTGCCTGCATCACCGAAATACAGTGATAATGCTGGGACAGCGAAGCTTAGAATGCTCCAGACACTGCTGTAGCACTCTACACGTTTGTTCCAGCAGTGCTGGAACATTCTACCAATTTCGCGACCGACAAGGGTTACCAACGTCTTTAGTATACGCCGCGTTTCTCAATTACTCGAAGATATGACCCACGCCATCTCCCTCGACAAGCAACTGCGTGCGTATATTGTCCCTGTTTTACTCACATTTCAAAGTGGCGCGCAAAGTACACATCACCGCCAATGTCTTCCACGACGCACTCACACGTGCTATAGGAGAATGACCATTTGGCAGATGCAGTGGTGAGGTAACTATGAAGCTGGGCTGGCAGAGGTCAGAACATTGCTGGCCGAAATATTCCACGTGGCCAAGCTGGGTGCCTATGCAGGAGATACGAGGGGCCAGTTCGAGTGCAAGGCACTGTGGCCATATGTTTCATTATGTAGCTAATTTTATTTAATTTGTTAGGATAGTGTTCTGAGGTCAGAGCGCCTCGCCAGCCATATAGGCTGGCTCGAGTTCCGCCGATCTCTGAAGTGTAAAGACAAGCACCCTCACTGTCTTCTTGCCGCCATATGCAGCCAGTAAAACTCCAAAGGCCTCCAAGCCATCGCTACTATTCTCCAAACCTGTATTGACTTGAGAAAGCGCCCGCCCATTGCGCCTCGCTGCCACTTTTTGCCCGCGTCAATAATAGACCCAGTGGATTGTCATCCAAGTAACTGGCTCTCTGCCACTACTACCTTCTAGAAGACTACTATCCGAGTTGGCCAAACGGCGCAGTATTCTACTACAACTGGTTTCCTGACCTGTAAGCCAACAGGAACAGCTGTCTGGACCTTAAGGAAAGACGTTTACGCATAGGACTTCTATCATTGGGCTATTATTCGACGCAACTGGCTCGAAAGCAACACCGACCGTATGGATAACCAACAACCAACCCAAGGAACGAAAGAAAACCAGGAATTCCGGGTGCAGCCGCACCTCTCGCAGTCACCATAACCCCATCGGCCGCCCAAATGGACAATAATAGTGACCGTAAGAGTACCCGCAGCCACTCCCATGGACGTTTTATAGACCCTGTGGACTATCCTGAAAGGATAACCAGGTATTCGCCATTGGTCGCTCGCCTCCGCGAGAGGATGGATCAGCTCAATCTTCCGCAAGGCCGAAGGAATGATGCAGAACAGCCTCGAGACTTAGCTGCTACCGTAACCACCCCCCATATGGTGGACGATGTCGCTGCTCTCCTATGGCCGCAACTCTGCTCTTGGTGCGAAAATCAAGTGGAGTAGTTCCTTAGAGACCAAACGGATAGAGTATTACGGGAGCGCCTCTCCTCTTTTGCAGACCAACTGGTTCCTCAGGTTGTGCAATCAGATGTCCTCGTGGAGTTCATTGCCACGACCATCCAAGGGGAAATCACCCGCCAGGCAGGCACATTTCACAGCCCTCGGGCTGTTTCTCAAATTTTACCATTAGATCTCCATCGTTCAACACACACCGGACCTCACGGAGCAGCTATAGAAGTAGCCCCGCGCCTGGGTACAGCACAGGAAGGCCCATTGGGTTATATACCGCCTGGAGAAGAGAAAATCCAGAGGCAAAGAGGCCGTGCGGGAGATAAGACCAATGGACAACACGGCGTTCAGTACGCCAACGAGTACCTCGAAGACGATGAAGAGCTCGCCCAAAAGAACCTCGTAGATACCGAGACCCATACGAAGAAGAGACGCAGCCAAAGGCGTAAGTCGAGAACGAACCATCGGAAGAGGCACCACTCGAACTCGAGCGATGACCATTCGGACTCGTCGGACTTTTCCGATACCGATACGGATGAGGCGGATGTTCGGCGCCTCAAACCATTGGTCACGACTAATGAGCTTTTCCAGAAGGTCTTAGAGGTGAACACGTACCGTTTGATGGATCGGTCCATGCGATACAGCTCTTCGGTCGCCAAGAAGATTGCCAGGTGGGCGAAGAGAATGCAACTGACCGTCCCGGGCAAGTTTTCTGGGAAGGCTCCCATTACAGTCCTTAGGTCCTTGAGCTGGTTCTAGGTGGCCTGTGACCAGAATGGAGTGCATGAAGGAGCGGCGCTTTATTGCTTCCAGTTTTTTCTAAGTGGAAAAGCGAAGGACCAAGTGGTTGTCAAGATCTCCGGCTCGGCCAACCCCATTGATGCCCGCGATCGGGAGCTCTTAAGGACCTATCCAGAGGTTGTTCACTACCTGTTGGAAACGTATGCGACTGATGACCACATAATGGACGCCTATCAGGACGTAATTGGATACCACCAGAGTTCCAGCATGTCCGAAACGGACTACGCCGACCAACTTTGGACTAGAGCGCGCAGGTGCGGGAATGTGTTCTCCGAGGGTCGGCTGAAGCGACATTTGATCGCGGGATTGCTCCCTGCGATACGGACTCATGTCCGAAACCACCACACTGCCCATCCGGACCTGACGTTTCGTCAACTGGTGACGTATGCCGAAGGATACGGCAAGACCTATAGGACTTCCCGTCTAACGGGTGACGCGGATACTACGGGTCGCGCAAGACCCCTGACCAGAGGAGTGAAGGCCCACATGGTAGAGTCCCCGTCGGAGTCGGACTCGGCCTTTGGACATTCAGACACCGCAGATGCTCTTGCGGTGAGCGTCTCCTCAGCTCCGTCAGGAGCACCATCGACATTTTCGTCAGAAACGACCACCCAATCGGCCCCGGCGACACCCCGTTATTCTCCGATTGCCCCCAGGAAGGACGTCATTACGAAGTCCAATCAGGCGTGTTATATTTGTCTTTTTACGGCCCGGCCGTGTGACTGCATAAAGTATATGTCTGAGGACATCCGCAAGGGAATTATGGCGCGAAGGGAGGAGAACTATCAGGTGCGCCAAGCCGAGGGTTACTTCCGTAGGAACTTCCCTTCGAGGACCACTAGAGCGCGAGGGAGCCCAAAGTATGCGACTCCCCTGACCACACCGGTGAAGCAACCTGAGGTCAACATGGTTGAAGACCCAAGGGATAGCGTCAAATACCTGGATGGACAAAGCGATCTTGCTGTCCCTATGCCGCAGGAAAACGACCAGAGGGACGCATAGAGGTGTGTCGTCCCTCTTACAACTGCCACCTCATACCATCGGACTCGCAGACCACAGGAGCTGAGAACAGAAAGAAACCAGAGGACGAAATGACAGGGGTCTCGAGTCGGGTGTATGCTGTGGATTAATGGGAAGACCTGGAGGACGCTGTTTGTGTCCTGACGAAGGATAACTACAAGGTACAGGGAACCTTGGGACTACAGGCCAAAACCACAAGGACGTTTACGGCCGTATTGGATACTGGAGCAGGCCCCAATCTGGTACATCCGAAGGTCTTACCATTGGGCTGGGAAAGGATGATACAGGAAAAGAAGTCACCGAAGGTAACGGACGCATCACGTCGGCTGATGGAAACTCGCGGAATACTTCCGCTTTACGTCCAATTGGGTCACCTGAAGGTTAAGACTTTGTTTGTTGTATGTCCAAACCTGGGAGCAGAAGGGATCCTAGGGACGAGCTTTATTGATATATATGTAAAGCCAATCTATCCTGGCCAAAAGAGGGTCGCTTTCGATCGAGGACCACCATTGGCGATTGTGGGCTCGCGCCCTGGACCCGAGGCTGCCCAGCTAAGGTCAAGTTTCCCACGAGGACCGTGTCCAACAAGGTCAGATTGGCAAAAGCGATAGTCATACCGCCTATGACCCAGGTAGCCGCTGCAGCGGTATGCGAGTCCTCAGGTCTGGTTTTGTTGCAAAACCATCCCAAGTTGGTAATGAAACAACTTTCCCTCATGGCCAATGGAGTAATGAATGTGGTACCCAACTGGCCCTTTGCGGTAACCATGAGCAACTTCCGTGACAAGCCTACAAGGCTACCCAAGGGTGCAGTGGTGGGGGTATCTATGCCTCCTCCAGTGGCCATTATGGAGATTGATGCGGAGAAGTTGCTTCCTGGGGGTGAACCACCGGCCAATTGGGAAAACGACGTCAACCATGGCGATGAATTTGAACCATATAGGAAACAAGTCATTGATCTCCTCATGGACTTTGCTAGCATGTGGAGTGGAAAGCTGGGCGAGATCGATGCCACAAGGCATCGAATTGACCTTAAAGACGGAGCCACACCCCAATATCAGCATCCATATCGGACTGGCGTAAAAGGACGAGAGGTGGTAGCCAAGGAGGTTGAAAAAATGAAGTCTGCTGGGGTCATTGAGCATGCACCATCCACTGAGGCCGAATGGGCTAGCCCTTTTGTCCTAGACGCCAAGAAGGACGGGACCGTACGGTTTTGTACTGATTACCGCAAACTAAATGCGGTGACCAAGAGGGATACTTACCCTATCCTCTGTATGGACGACTGCTTAGATTCTCTTGGGGACGCGCAAATTCTCACCACGTTGGATGCCAATTGTGGGTATTGTCAGGTTCCCATGGACGACAAGGCGAAGTCGCTGACTACCTTCACGACCCACGAGGGATTATTTCGATTTACACGGATGCCCTTTGGTCTTATGAATGCGCCAGCTACTTTCCAGTGGGCCATGGACATCATTTTGTCCAGGGTCAAATGGAAATTTGCCTTGGTGTACCTAGATGATGTGATCATCTTGTCCAGGTCCATTAGGGAACACTTGGCACATGTGAAGTCGGTCCTTAGGTTACTCCAGCAGGCTGGTGTCACGCTGAAATTGAAGAAGTGTTTCTTCTTCCAACCCTCCGTGGACTACCTTGGCCATGTGGTCCTGCCGGGTAAACTCCAGGTGGCCCAAGTTACAACAAAGGCCATATGGGAAGCACAACCCCCTAGGACCCATACGGAATTGCACTCCTTCCTTGGCCATTGTAATGTTTATCGTAGGTTTTTCCCAGGGTTCGCGAAAATTGCAGCACCTCTCAATGAGATGCTGAAGAAAGGGACCCCTTCGGAATTTGACGACCTCACGGACGAGCAGTAGGAGGCCTACCAGAACCTCAAGGCCCATTTGGTTAATCCGCTGGTCTTGGCGCTACCCAAGGCCAATAAACCGTATATCTTAGATACGGACGCATCTGCGACCCAAGTGGGCTGTGCCCTTCTACAAGAGCAGGAGTCCCCTAAGGATTATCGCCCAAATGGCTACTGGAGTAGGTCCCTGACCAAGGCCGAAAGGAACTATAGCACCGCGGAAAACGAAGTTTTGGCCATCGTGTGGTCAGTGCTTTATCTTCGGCCTCATTTGGAAGGAACTCGCTTTACAATTAGGACAGACCACCAGCCCTTCCGCTTGCTACTGAACATGACGGACGCATCCTCCCGTCTCATCAGATGGAGATTGCGCCTGGTCGAATTCGATTACGAAGTGACCTATAGGCCAGGGCTGAAACATCAGGCCGCAGATGCGCTGTCACGCATCCTGACCGATGGTACGGATCAAAATCCCCTGGAGAATGAGATTCCCACCGTCTGGAACGGACCACAGTACACTGATGACGAAAGAGAGGAACCACCGGTGGCTGAGGTGAGAATGGCCGAATGGACGGACGGACATGGCGCAGCGATTTTATGCGCCTTGGACTGGGAAAATCCACCGTTGGATATCCATATGGCCCAGTCGGAAAGCGGAGACATTACGCCAATATCCCTCGAGGAATTCCTTCAGGCCCAGAAAACGGACGAATACTGCGCCTAGATAGGAGAGAAAGTAGGAACCCCTGGGTCGCTGTTTGATTATGACCGCCGAGGTATATTATGTCGCAGGTCACCATTGGACGGGGCGATACAGCGGGTAGTGCCTAGGGCATTACGGGCACGCCTCCTATACCTCGCGCACTATCCGAGGTTGGCTGGCCATCCTGGAGGGACTAAGATGTATCAGACCCTGAGGAGATACTTTTACTGGCTCCTGATGGCCAATGATGTAATGGACACCGCAAGGACTTGTGCAGGATGCGCAAAGATTCAAGGGAGAAGAGCGGTACATCCAGCAAAACTGAAGTTTTTCCAAGCAGCTGGGCCTTTGGAGTTCATTGCTATGGATGTCCTAGGGCCATTTCCGAAGTCGACCCACGGCAACCGATTTATATTGGTGATTACCGATCGGTTTACCAAGTTGACTAGAGCAATTCCGCTCAAATCAACAACCGCCATGGACGTCGCCATGGCTTTCCTTGTCCATCGTATTTATCCCTATGGACTGCGCTCTATCTCCTTACGGACAATGGCTCTCAGTTTATATCCAAACAATTGGCTCCATTGCATGCTTCGCACGCGTTAAGGAGTAAAAGAAGCATCAGAGTGAAAGGAGTATTTTGGTAGCGTGTTTTGGGTAGTTTGTTTGTAGAATGCAAGTGTTTTTTGGGGAGTGAGAAGGGAGAAGAAAAGAAAAATGAAAGAAAGAAGAAGAGGTTTACTTAAATCTATCAAGTTCGTTTACGAAAGAACTTCGGGGTACACTACATTATTGGTAGAGGTGCTACCGGCAGGGAGACAGGCCACGATGTTGGACGGGTTGGTGGTCCAAGAAAAGGCGACGTACACCTGGCCATGCGTGAAACAGCCATCACGCAAATCCAGTCCGATGAGACCACTATACCACTGACCGTGTGCCTTATTGCTAGTGATGGCAAAACAGACACGTACTGGGAACTGGGTGCGAGTGAAGTTGGGAACCGGAAAGTTGTCGTCTCTTGGTCCACAGGGCATGCGTGGCAGGCATAATGCGTTGCCACGATTTACTCCAGAAGCGATTCGAAGGAAGAGTACGTTGCTTTGCATGTCTCCTACAGTATAGATGGCACCATTGACGTGGCCGTTTAAGGGATCCAAGTTGCGAAGGAGCATAACCACAAAGCCCTTTTTGAGTTTGAGGTGGTGGTCCGGCAGCGCTGACCCCGCTGTCAGAGTGTTGAGCATCTCGACAGGGTACTGCAGCGCGGCACCGTCGTCGTCGCTCACCTTGTCCGCACTGAGGTACGTGCGATACGCGCCAGGTATCATGTGGCCTACATAGTCGTTAAGGTCTGGTAGGCGATAGTTTCGTGCGGTTATAATCACCGTTGACGTTAGCCAATCCGCATCTATGTACCTTTGAGCGATACCATGAAAGACGTTACGGACCATGGTGCGGAACGACTCCACTCATTGTACGGACTCTGGCAGGGTGAAGGGGTGCTTTGGCGGGACAGTGCCTGGCAGTCTGCCCTCTCCAATCTGCAAGAGCGTGTTTGGAAACTGCAGTGCCTCCTGTGTCGCTGTGGGGTCTCGACGGAGCGCAGAAAGGCGCATGTTCTCACTCAATCTCAAGGTGCGAAAGTGAGAAAAGAGACTTGAGCGTTTGATGCATGCGTTGACGATCACTGATCGAGAGCCGCCACGAACAACGGGAAGGATCTACCAAACGTCGCCAGAAAGCAGTACGAACTTGCCTCCAAAGGGGAGCTGCGAGCGCGTTATGTCACGGAGAGTGCGGTCTACGGCTTCGACGCAGAAGCGATGACACATTACGATCTCGTCCCAGATAGTGAGGTCGACGTTCTTCATCCGAGTGGCCTGGTGCGAGTTGACCGGGATGTTGCACGTGCTCTCAGCGGTGGCTGGGATAGGAATCCTGAACACGGAGTGGGCCGTCCGACCGCCCTCAAGCAGTATGGCTGCTACAGCAGACGTGGCTACCGTAAGGACGGACTTGCCACGAAGGCATAACGTGGCCTGAATTGCCTTGGAGAGGAAGGTCTTGCCGGTTCCACCCGGAGGATCCAGGAAGAAGACGCGAGTGGTTGGCTGCGTTGGCGTTGAAGGACCACCAAGACCCTGCAAGCTCTCCGCGGACACGCCAGGAAGGATGGCCCCCACGATGGTATTGAACGCCAGACGCTGACGCTCATTGAAGAGAGGGAGGGCAGCTTCCACAGTGTCGTTCAGCTCCGACTGGATTTGCTGCGGAGACCGAGCTGGAGCGCGATTTTCCGGTAGGTCCTGCATGGGTGTCGGAAGACCGTACGATGACAGAGACGCCAGTGGGCCACCCATTTCTTGCAATGCCTTTTGCACTTCTAAGAGAACGTAAGAGCTGGCTCTTTCGTCGTCGGCCAGTGTGTTCATCATGCCGCGATGTCGAGCGCGTATATCCTGCAGAAACATCGATAGATGCTGCTCCCACAGAGAACGGGGGTCCGACGGCTCGCAGTAAAGCAAGATGGTGGCAAACAAATGAGAGAGCGGAACAAATGAGGAGCGGAAGGACTGGCGTAATGCCCGTCTCCACTCGCTGTCGTCGGCGAGAAGGCCCTTCTTGAGGCAGGCCTCCCTGAAGCTACCACACTGCTGACCATCCACGGTGCGAAGATGCTGAAAGGAAGTAGCACCCACTGTGTGGGTCAAGAGTAGGCGGAGGTAGTACCGCTCACCCTCTCGTAGACTGGCAGTGTAAATGCGCCCAACTACATGCGCACCGCTGCCAGTGAAGTCGTATAGATCGGCTGCTGCAGCGGCGGCTGAGGAGGAGTTGGGCTGGCTTCGAGACACCGAACGACTTCGGAGACATGCACGTGGCTTCCAGCATTTGTTTGATTTGTTCCAAGTAAAGTACCTCAGGAACTGGGCATAAGGGATATGCTGTGCGCCGGGGTACTTTTGGTTGGCCACAAACCACTCAGTCAGCTTGGTTCCTGCCCGCTCTCTGTTAGCAGCAGAGTGCTCGTCGCCTTCCCGGAAGAACACCGTATGGTGATCTTTCAAGTGTACGTCAAGCCGCACGACGGCTGGATTGCGATCGACAATGTCGAACGCAAGCATCCGCCACACTGCTTCGGAGGCTGACACATACCGTGCGTCCTGGAATTTCTGGATCTCTTCATGGCGTCCGTTCTCATCTACAATCTCCATGGTGACTCTGTCGGAACCCTTGCACACATACTTGAAGAGGTACTTGATACCGCCAAGTCGCGATACGCATAGCTCAACGTTGATGTGGCATGCAAACCGGCGGAGAAGCTCTGGGCAATGTGGAACCACCCACGAATTGTCCAACGTCACTACGCGCTGTCGACGGCCGACCCTGCAGCTTCGTTCCACAGAAACCCCTCCCTCGGAAGGAGCTCGTCTTTTGTAGCTGATGTAGTACTCATTCTCAAGCTGTGCAGTTTCGGAGCGAAAAAGCTTCAGAAAGTGCTTCAAGCATGTCAGCTCGCGCATGCACAGCGCTGACCGGTTGCCTGCACCGCACGGAGTGTGAATCATGTGCTTGAGCACCAACTCTTGTAAGGTGGCGTCGGAGGAAGGAGGAATCTCAGCTGAGATGAGCTCGTCAATGTGAGCAGGGTCTCGGAGCTGCTGCTTTGCATCTCCGTTGAGGAAGAAGATAATGTGCGCGTGCGGTAGGCCTCGCTTTTGAAACTCGATTACGCGCACGTGAGCAAGAACGGCTCCAAAGAACTGTTCTTCAATGACAAACGACATCAAGGCTTTCATCTTGAGACGAAACACTCGAGCACATAGACCGGGTCGATCGGAGCACGCTGACCATCGAACAGCGCCCTGGTGATCTCAGGCCAATTCGGATTGCACGTCATCGTGAGAAAGATATCGGGTTGCCCAATGGTGTTGGATATGGCGATGATGTCGTGCATTTGCTGTCTCATGTATCGGTCATCTCCTACAAATGTGGAGGGCAACACGAACAGTCGTCCAGAGCGATCAGCATTGGCCTCATCCACGCCCAGCAGAGAGTCACCCAGGCTCTCCCGCAGGGATGTATAGTCCGCAGCTCGAAGTCTGTCCTGGTTGTGTCGTAAGTAAGACAAACGCTCCGACTCAACCTTGCAGAACTGGTCAAACATGTACTGCTGGAAGAGCCGTTTGCCGCGTAGAATCGTACTGAACTCGGTCGGTCTCTCGAAAAGCTGCCACGAATAATACATCAGCGGAGTCACCTTCTTCTCTCGCGAGGCGTTTGGTAGGCAATACCTCATCTCAGGGTGCCATCCGTCCTGGCCACATGGTAACAAAAGAACGTAGCTCAAGGGATCGTACGATCTGTGACTGACGGGGATAGTGTCCAGCACCTCATCACCATTTACAGTCAGCTCTCCACGCCTACGCACAACAATATCGCGCGTCTCAATCTCGCCGTCCTCATTCCCTGGAATGATGGCGGCTACTTGCGACGCCTCGGGCCCGTTGTAGCGACGAACATGCTCGCCGCGGGGCCGTCTATCAGCATGGATCGCCATCTGATACGTATTTGCTGGCGTATTGGTGATAGCCCACTCGCGCAGGCTGCAAAATGTCTGCACGTATGGATTCCCTGTGTGCAGCATGGCATCCAACTGAGACAGCAGTTCCGGTTGGAGGCAGGGCAGCAACCCCGCTCGCCTCGCAGACTGCGCGTCATAGTCGGTTTCATGGATGTACACAGACAGAAATGCGGGCTGGACACCCTGAGCGCGAATGAGCGGACCCATGTAGTGATAGATCTGTCCCTGCATGGTGATCGTGGGATTGAAGGTAGAGTCTCCTGAACCACGGCTCACCCAGTTTGCCTTGACGGAAGCCATAGACATAACTGTGTTGTAGGCACGGATCTCAGCACGAAAGTGGTTCTCTCGGGGCCCAGTCGCAGTCAGCAGTTGGCGAAGAAGAGGCGGAGGCTCCAGAAGCGCAGAGAAGCTGAGATGCCCCTTTGCGCAGCACTGCGAGACAAGAGGTTGCGAGCGGGAGCTGCTCACAACCCTTTCCTCTTTGAAATGCCGTGCCTTGCAAAAGTGGCACTCTAAATTCATGAGACCGAGGTCCATGTAGCCACTCTCGTCTACATCATCCGAGTCAAACAATCGACGGGCGACATCTCGGCTCTCGCGCTCAGCTTCAAGACGCTGTTGTCGATCAGCTGCGCTCTCAAGCTCTCTTGATGCCTGTCTAGATGTTCTTTCAGAGTGACTGCGAGAATGTTCAGCAGCAGAGTCATCCTGTTGCCTTGCAGCACGATGGGCGTCACGATCACTTGCCTGACGATTTGTGCGGTTATCTGGCGTCTCTGAGGCTCGTGCCGAAGCAGTGGCTGTACGGTTGGTCTCACGAACGTCATAAGTGCGTGCGGCGGGAGCCCTAGCCCTTCTTCTTTGCGCACGTCCCTATCAGCTGCTCTTCGTGCTTCACACTGTTCCTCAGTTTCATTTGCCCTCCGTATGGCTGTTCGCTCTCTATTACGACGCCTTCTCTCTGCTTGTTGCTCACTGGACTGTGCTCGACGTCTTGCAGCAGTAAGTTGACGGTTCTGCTCACGTGTGGCATCGCCTGAAGCACTGGGCTGAGTTGGAGGCATTGTAAAAGAACTTAAGCACTCCACACAAAAGAAAAACTGTCCAAAGACCAGCAAAGCAAAAAACGAAAAGAAAGAAAAAAGAAAAAAAGGATATGGTCGAGAAAAATTGTGCTACGGGCTGCCAAACCCTTTTATGCACGTAGCACCGAGTTTTGGATCGTTGCAGTGAAGATAGAATATCTTGACCACAAAGAAACCGCCTAGATTGAGAACTGACCTGTACAGAGTAAACAGGGGGCCGTGCCTTGAGAGTCTGCCAGGACTGCGAGATTTACAATCTCAAAATCGCTAGGCAACTCTGTGCTGGACGTACTTTAGTCCGAAGACCGTTTACCTTTAACAGTTCCTTAGATCCAGACAGAGCCGCTGTTGCTCGACTCGTACTCTGTTGTCCCCTTTCTAGACTCTTCAAGGGCTACTCCTTCCGCGCAATGCACGTTTTGTGGGGAGCTATCGTACCTCACGTGAACGCCACCCAGAAATAGTTGCCAAACCAATTAAATCTGGATGACGAACGCGTTGTTTGGTGAGAAAGTTAAACTTAACAGATCCCGCCGGTACCGCCAGCGTACCTTTTTCAGACGTGCTGACTCGCCCAGAGTGCTAGAACCCACACCGTAGGTTAACCACAGCGAAGGAGAACGCGAGCGCTCAGTGGGCGAGTGCTTTGCACGCTTTTGTATAGCGTGCAATGCGATTGGTGCACATGACCGTTGAAAAATAGTAATTAAAACGGTCATGTGCACTGCACTGCAACGGCTCGGTTACTGTAGTGTAACGGGTGGGCTACTTTGGTCAAACGGCTAGGCTACTGTGGCGTGCAAAAGGCGCCAGGTGGAAACGTGTCGAATTATGCGGTGCAAGATGCCTCTTGGAGCGCATAAAACGCCACGTTTCCACTTGGCAGCCTCCTTGGCGATTTTGCAGCCAATTAGTGGGTGTTAGCTGACACACAGACACACAGACGGACAAACATTGTCTTTAGTATAAGTGGGGGGAGTGGGCGAGTGCTTTGCACGCTTTTGTATAGCGTGCAATGCGATTGGTGCACATGACCGTTGAAAATAGTAATTAAAACGGTCATGTGCACTGCACTGCAACGGCTCGGTTACTGTAGTATAACGGGTGCAAGATGCCTCTTGGAGCGCATAAAACGCCACGTTTCCACTTGGCAGCCTCCTTGGAGATTTTTCAGCCAATGAGTGGGCGTTAGCTGACACACAGACACACAGACGGACAAACATTGTCTTTAGTATAAGTGGGGGTATTCTTTGAGCATGTGTGCTCGGCCTTACGTCTAAAACATCTCCTCACCACCGCGTACCATCCTCAGACCAATGGACAAACCAAAAGGTTTAACCGAACCCTGGCCAAGAGGCTAATTCACTACGTTTCCGAGCACCAATTGGACTGGGATGACTATGTCCAGCCGCTGGTCTATGCATATAATAATCAAGTGCATAAGTCTACTGGTTCAACTTCTTTTGACCTCACCCTCGTACGAGCCTCTACCCCGTACATGGTTGACCTATAGGACTTAGGAGCACCTCAGGACATAACGGAGGAAATGACTCCCGCCCAGGCCAAACGGTATTCGCGGAAGCGAATTGACTCTATCTTGAGAGCCGCAAAGACCACGTTGGACAAAGCGCAAGCGCGCTATAAGGCCAATTTTGATCGGTCCATTTTGTTTACACCGCAGGTGGCCGTGGGAGATTACGTCCACTTGGACAGACCACCGAAGGAGAAGCCCGAGGACGAGGACATCACCAAGAAGCTGTTGCCAAAGTCCACTGGGCCCTTCAAGGTACTTAAGTCCCTTGGGCACACGGTTACTATCGACCGAGATGGGCTCTAGGACACAGTCACAATGGACCGAGTCTCTCTGGCGCCACGCCCACCTTCAACTGAACCATTGGACTCGCGCGCTTTCCCTTCATCCCAAACCCCACTCTCGATCCCTACCCAACCACGGGTCAGTGACCCTACAGGCTCTCAGGAACCACAGGTCTCCGCTGATGCAGAGGGCCCTTCCCCCGATGGCTACGGTCCCCTGGATGAAATGGTACTTCCTGAAGAAGTACCCAACCCTATGGAAACCCCGACGCTGTTCCTTCGGACGCTGACAGGTACGATCCCCTCGACCAGATGGACCTACCGGAGGGCGCCGGAATGAACGACCAACGGGAGTATGTCGTCGACCGCACCGTCTCCGCTGGGCTCACTGACGATGGCGGAGTGCGCTAAAAACTCCGTTGGTATGGCTATGAGCCCAAGGACGATACTTGGCTTTCGAGGTCAGACATCCCGGATAGTTTTGTGGCCCGCTATTGGTCAAAAACAGGCCACACGGAGCGTAACCTTAAGAAGGGGCGTATCCCTCGCCACAAATTTGCGCCAGCACGGGCCCAATCCGCTCCACCCAATAGGAACACTGCTTTTGGCCACCGCATCCACCGAACCGCCTCCCAGGCCGCCCCAGTCGCTGGCCGTGCGCTAGTTCTTCCGAAGGTTTACCGCAACGATGAAAAACTTGGACGCCACCTAATTTCGAATTCCCTGGTTGATCAAGGGCGAAAACCTCAGGAACGAAGCGCGGACGGCTCACCTATAAGTAGAGTGCACCAAAACCCCAGGGAGTTGTTTCAAAACCGACCTAGTGGTATTCAAGGGTAGAGATGAAGAACAATGGAGCGCGACAGAGAAGACGCACACCTTGACGCTAGAAGGGCCAAAAAAGGAACCATAGTGTTTACTGAGCACTACTGGCCATAAAGAAGACCACTAGAACGACGCAGCCGTTTGAAAAGGGGATCCCGTACGGGCGCGCTTGCGAGCCAGACTCCGGGGGGAAGAGGATGAGGTACAACCAGCGGACTCCGTGTCCGAAAGGTTAAGACCAAAGCCGTTATCAAAGCCTGTCGCGACACGCTCGGACAACACCTTAGAGGCCTCCTCCAGGATGGTCGCTAAGGCGTCTTTGACCTCTTGGTTACGCTGAACCAGCAAGTGGTACCGCGAAGCCCGGCGAGCCCAGGACTGGGCGGAACGAAGAGCCTCTACGATACCAATGGGTTCAAGGATACCGACGGACGTGCATAACTTCTTCAGGTCATCGAAGGCCATCGTAATGACCTCTGGAATGACCGGCACGGGAGGCGGAGAAGGGACCACAGGGGCGGGAACCGTCATGGACATGGGCGGTGGGGAAGCCAAGGGACCAATGGACGCTTCTGGAAGCTCTTCCACGGCAACCTCATGCGCCGGCACGAAAGACGGCACTACCGATGGGGCCAGTACAGGAACTACCGCCTGCTCTCGGACTGGAGGACGAAGACAATCTTCGTGAAAGCCAATGGTCTGAGGATAGTAATCCGGCACGGACCGAGGTGGCTCGTTCACAGGGACAGCCAGCAATTGTTTGGCCTGGTAGAGGTTCCCGTCCTCGTTGCCTCAAGGATGTCGCGGGATCGGAAAGAAGGTGTCGGTGTCATAATCGTACCAAAAGAACTCGGGGGTCTGCGCCCAGTCGACCTGAAGAACATTATCTAATAGGGCCTCGGCCTCTTCACTCTCGTACTCTGTACCCCGGACAATGTTCTGCACTCCCAACTCACGGATGAGCCAGATCAAAGGCCGCGGAAGGGGCACGAGTCGGCCTTCAAAACTGGGAAGAACCAGCTCGTTACAGATACGGCAGTTGGCCTCCCAGACGATAGCTTGGACCCCATAGCGGGTGGTATCCAGAAAGGCAATCAAAGAAAACACGGCCCATTCGGTAAAAAGAACCTGCCAAATCAGCCAGGGGAGACGTTTATTGAAGTCCCCCTGGAGCTGATAGGTGTTGGTAGGCCACCACGGGCGGAGTAGGGACCATAAAGAGATTGTAAACGTGCCAGATGGCAGCCTCAGGTCCGGCGCTAAGTGACTGTAGCATGAGATGTAAAGAAGACCTGCGGGACGGAGGCACATCGTGCAATTCCACTTGGTGCAAACAGAAGAAGTACTTGAGGTTGGTTCGAATATGACCATCTGGTTCGATCATATCATTCCAACAGATCCGGTTCAATAACCAATACAAGCGGTCGTATGGAGGTCTGAAGCAGACTTACGCCAAGAGGCTATGACCAGGGGGAGGAAAGGGATCTTTAGGGTCACCATGCATCGAATACAAGTCCTCCAGGAGCTTGTTTACTGTCCATCGGTAGTCAGACTCTTCGCCGCAGTGGACGAAGGGCATATCCAGTGGGACCAGAGCGCGGGAACGCGCGACCGAACGGGCATCAGCAGGAACGTGGATCCAACGGTTGTACCAGGAGTCCTCTTCGGAGTTCTTCATCGCACGGGCATAGTTGGGGATCCCAGCGAGCCGCCGGGCGTCCAAGTATTGATCAGACTACCGCACGAACTCGGCGACCGAACTGGGCAGATGGGTACTCCTCACGGCAATAGGATTCTGACCCATAGTGGGGTCGTACTTGTCCCCGGGGTGGACATATGGGCTGCTGGGCACCAGAGCCATGTTGGTCGAGTTTACAGTTATTGCCACCCGAAGGATACGCTTGAAGCCGTCATAGTCCAAAAGGCAGCCATGGGAGCCCTTATATCCCCCGAGGACATGGCGTAGATGCGATCGACAAGCCGGCACCGCGGACACGGCGCCAAGGGAGACCAACGGTCAGGAATCTGAAAGGCCAAGGGAATGCACCACAATCTACCGAACGGGAGGGTATGGTGGATGCACCAAGGCGGTATGCGAAGAAAACAGCGACCAGAAGGACGGGGTAATTGAGAGGGAAGTATGGGCGCCCGCGCCAGAGATCGGTGAAATGCAGGAGTGCGAGGAGCGCCTCGCCGTTGAGACTCACTAGTTAATGAGGCCCCCTCGTAGGCGACCAATGGCATGGTAGCGGCCACGTGCCACTTGCCGAAAAAGCAGCCAAATGGACGCAAACCGGTACCGCCGCCGTACCTGCTGTGGAAGGGCCTACCAGCCATGTCAACCAGGAGGCCAGAGACCTAGTCGGGAGAGAGGACGCGAGGACAACAACCCCATTGGGCGGGAGGAAATAACGCCAGCGGAAGAAAAGGATAGCTCACGGACGTGGAAGTTTCCGACGGGACGTCGGATCTTAAGGGGGGAGGTCTGTAGGAGAATGACCATGGGGCAGATGCAGTGGTGAGGTAACCATGGGGCTGGGCTGGCAGAGGTCAGAACATTGCTGGCCGAAATATTCCACGTGGCCAAGCTTGGTGCCTATGCAGGAGATACGAGGGGACAGTGTGAGTGCCAAGCCACTGTGGCCATAGGTTTTATTATGTAGCGAATTTTATTTAATTTGTTAGGATAGTGTCCGGAGGTCAGAGCGCCTTGCCAGCCATATAGGCTGGCTCGAGTGCCGCTGATCTCTGAAGTGTAAAGACAAGCCCCCTCAACGTCTTCCTGCCGCCATATGCAGCCAGTAGAGCTCCAAAGGCATTCAAGCCATCGCTATTATTCTCCCGACCTGTACGGACTTGAGACAGCGCCCCCCCATTGCGCCTCGCTGCCAGTTGGTGCCTGCGTCACTAGTAGACCCAGTGGATTGTCACCCCAGTGGCTGGCTCTCTGCCACTACTACCCCCTAGTAGACTACTACCCCAGTTGGCCAAAGGACGTAGTATTCTACTACAGATAACACCGAAACACACTCAAATTCTCCGCACGACTGGTCAAGATCCTGCGTCTTTTCTCCTTTGTAATTCTGTTCAATGTGTCATACTTTCCAACATAACTCTTACTGTCTCTTCTTCCCGATAGAATCCACATACCACCATGCTCCACACGCGGGTAAAAGCTTCCCCTCCGACGTTCACAACTTGTGATGCACCACTTCCAGCTTGTTCCAAAAGCCCCTCACACCTTTTCACCCATGGATTTGGCCCACATCTTTCCATTCTTTCCACCAATTCCCTTGTTAAATTGCTCTCCCTCACGTGCCACAGCAACTGCCCATGCAATTGAAACCAACCCTCGTCCACACCCCCGTTCCCGCTCACAAACAATGCGCCCATCCTGGCAGCCCGCCTAATCATTTCCAGATGCTCCTTGGTCATATTGGACGTTCTAAGCCCTTCAGAGGTGGACACTGAATCAAAACAAGCCCACCACTCAACTGTGTCCAGGCGCAAGCTGCCAAGTGTCATTGACCTTGAAGCCGAGTTGGTACCCGTGCCTCGCCGCTGCCAGCCATCACCAGTGCCTCTGCAACCGAGCACCAGTGGCATTCCAAAGCTCCGCAAGAAAAAAGCCAAGTGTTTGGGTGACAAATCACAACCCACGAAGAAAGGCACACGTGTGGCATGTGCCAAACGCTTCTGTACGTTGTACAAAATTCAATGCAACAGTGCAAAGAATTCTTTGACCACTGTCAGTCAAAAACACATCACAACTGCGTGCAGTACAAGCGTACTCCACATTACTGCGCCACCTATAAGCGCTGAATTGAGTCTCATCATCAGTTGAACCGTCCCAAAAACAACAAAGCATACAACACGGTGCTTTATGATCAAAATTTAAATAGATAAGTAATCTTGCTTTTGCGTATTATTGCACGTTTACTTAGCTATATTCATAGGCTATTAAAGTAAAAGTAGGTATAGATTGACACAACTTTGTAGTACTATAGCATATTGTACACTTTGTTAGTTGACATAGTTCATCATGCTACCTCTTAGCGGAAATTTTACTAGCAATGAAAGGTATGCAAATCAGCAACAACCACAATTTATCGACTTCATCAAGAAGATTCAGGAAAACAATACCCATGCAGAGCCTGTCAAAATAATCAAACTTCTGGGAACTGAATACCCTCCCGACAAGCTACATACTTTTACAATTTTAAGGAATGGGTTGCTTACGTGCAAGTTCGCAAGGTTTTTAGAAGATCGTAGAATTAATCTCTCAGAACATGAAAGCAGTAATATCTTGCAACAGATTACCAAAATTATTTTTGAGGAGTCCAATGTAGAAGGTGTTTCTAATACTAAAGAATTATTCCAACAAATGCCGGCGCCTGCCCGACCTGCACGATAGCAAGCCCCAAGATATGTCGAAGGTGAAAAAATCACCGGGGACGAGCAGCAGCGTGAGCTCTCACCTCCAAAACTTGTGAATGAACATAATCGCTAACGCCAGCTGTGGCGTATTCAAAACGTTAACATTGAGCCACAGAATATCTTCGATTCAGAGATAAGCTTGCACACTACATTTTGTCCTGCTTCAAACATGACTTTTCGAAGTTTTCCGGAGCTCTGGGTGGGTACTGGGATGAGTTTCCAACCAAGTACCAATACGCGGCCTTGGAATTTAACCTATCCAATCATCAGAAACTCCAGTATTAACACCATGTTTTAGGTGGAAATGCAAGAAGATTTTACATAAGACATGCTGATGGACGAGTGCGAAGCTTCAGGGAAGCTTCAGCAATCATGGCATAATAGTACACTTTGCTCTCTCATTGGCATGGCATTGCTGCCTATCTTCGTAATTTACGAATTCTTGTCAGAGAGCTCCTCATTAAGTGATGTTTTGGAGAAACTTCATGAAGAAATTTCAAAACTTGCCCCGCAAGGTCCCGTACACTGCCACTCAGAACGAAATTGCGTTGAGTCCTTATAGGACGCTGTAACTGGCCATGCCTGGGCCCGAGATGCCTGCAGCAGAGCCAACGCGGGACTGATTAGCTATCACGAACTCTATGGACAGTTGGAAGCCACAATTCAACTGTATCAAGACGACAGAATCGGTCATATGCGAGATCAAAGGAGTCTTCAGTTAGACTCACTCTACACTGATGAAATCCAAAATCCCAACACGAGTGAAGCCTTTTATGTTGGCAAATCTCGATAAGTGTGCCATCAGCGTTCCAAAAACCGAACCAACTTTCGTCAATCCAAAAGCAGACGAAATGTTAACTGTTGGAATTGTAGTAGCTCGGAAATGTCATTGCCGGATGCAGGAAACACAAGGATCTCCCCAACAATGCGGCCAACCGTGTGCAATATTTGCAACGCAATGGCTGCAAAGATCAGAACAAGGCTTTGAAATGCGTCCTGTATGAAATCTACCAACAGGTCGAAGAGTCCAGTGATTCTTGTTCAAAAGCGCGGAAACTTAGTTTGCTTGCAATGGCAAGGCAGATATTAATGTAGACGACAAAAAGTCTGATCCTTCCAAAAAAATTTTTTTCGTCGAATGCTGGAACGAAAGTTACCGACCTCTCTCTTTCGAACTGCCTTGAGGATTTTTAACACGGGGTACTAATGATTTCTGCCGTAGTGCTCCTTCCAAGCAGCAGAGCAAGAAAAGACCAAACAAGTAATCTACTGGGTCACTTCGAATCATTCGAATTTGTTCGCAAAAGCAAACAAGATACAGTTCTCAACCACTTCGGTAAAACTTAATTGACATTCAAAATGTGAGGGCAAGTTCACTTGACAGAAAAAGATGCGAATTCCAGGGCGCATGTCAAGACTCTGGCGCACAACAATCCGTCATAGCAGAACAACGGCCCCAAGCGTATTGCAAACTTGTAGGCATTCCATTAAAGCTGAGCCATTCCAAAAAATCGTTAAATTCGGTGATGGCGTATACTTCAGCCGAGGAACTACGCCAAGTACGCATTCTGTTACCTGGAAACACTTTCATTCCACTATAGATTGACTTTGTTGACGCCTCTGTACCTCTTTTTTTTGGCGTCAATACTTTGGACCTACATGCTCTTTCTTGTACCTGACAACGTGGACATCATGTTAGTCACCAAACAAAGTCAATTGGTCGATACCAATCACGCGGAAATGTGTGAAGTGGAACGCCCTCAGGGAGGGATTCCTGGTACTTGATTGTTGTCCCGATATTATCGGTTGTGTAGTGTGTATATGAACTACGCCCTACTATGGTGGATATGGACACGTGGGACACGGTTTTGGGCCATTTGGCGGTTGG
This sequence comes from Gracilariopsis chorda, assembly GCA_003194525.1. Taxonomy (NCBI): domain Eukaryota; phylum Rhodophyta; class Florideophyceae; order Gracilariales; family Gracilariaceae; genus Gracilariopsis; species Gracilariopsis chorda. Next base: position 141,325 of record NBIV01000155.1, read on the forward strand.
CCACAGTAGTGGATGTTTCCACGAAATGTGGAGTATTTCTAATAATTTTAGTTAATTGTATTTATTATTTTTACACCCATTTCTGGGAAGTTAGTACTTAGTGCGACGGCGCACTGCCGTCGCACCATGTAAAGCTTCCCCAACAAGGGACCCCGAACCTGGGGATTTGGCTCACGTTGTTGCCGCTTCCGCGCGTTCTCAACTCCTCCTTGGAGAGAAACGCCGTGAACCACGGGAGCTCTAACCCCTTTGCACACCTAAAGAGACCCATCCTCGGGAGTATAATTGTTCCAATCACATTGTTGTTTCGCCCTGTATAGGGAGTCCTGTCCACCGGCATTGCCGTATTTGTTCGTCGCTCTCGCGACTCACTCTTGCCCACTCTTCCTCCTTTCCCCCTTTCAGGGTAGTACATCCCGCTACCCGCGGCCCTCCTGTGTGCACCCGCTCACACATCCCCACTTACGTGGAAACATACCTCTACTGAGGATCACACCCCGCTCACGCGGATACCGATTCTTCGCCTTCACCTCCCTGCGCAAGTCGCAACAGGTGTCCCTGGTGTTACAAACCTGCTTCGCCGCGACACCTCTGTGAGGGCTCTACCCAACTGGGTTCACCTCGTGAGAGGAAGATCCCGAACGTCTTTTGGTGTTTTTCCCCTTTGGGGCATTGCATCACAATCTGGTCATATATACTTAGAGTGGGACCTCTGTGAGATTCTTTACACTAATAGTAAACTCCGAAAAATGCATATGCACTTCTACCATTTAAGCGCAAGTACGCTTTTCGACTTGATCTCCCGAGCAAAGCCAAAGAATGCCACACCCGATAACAGAACACTCATCGAGCGTATTTCAAATTCATGTGTCACGTGCCAGCGCTTCACACCTCGGCCACAGTCTTTCCAAGTATCCATTTGAGGCAACATAATATACAACAATGAAATTGCTTTGGAACATATGTTTTTGAATAAACTGCCAGTTTTACACGTTTTTGGTACACAAAAGCACTGCAGCTCTGCAGCATTCTTAAAGAGCCAAACCACAGAAGAATTCTGGTATGCATTTATCAGTTGTTCGGCAACATTATACACCGGCTATCAGACAGGATGGGACTGGGTAAAGCCAAATAATTCACATCCGCTCGATGGAAAGAATTGACCAGCATAGCTGGAATCACCTTACGATTCTCAGGCTTTGAAAGTCATAATTTACCTGGCACTGGAGAACGGTACCATGAGCCCTTACGTCCTAACTACCAAAGGATTCGATGCAGTGGTCCCGATCCAATTTTCTTTAAGGAGCACCCCTTGGCGGCAAGTACGATAGCGGAGAGCACACGAAATCAATACGTGCGAGCCTACAAAAGCTTTTGGTCCTCATTTTCTTCCCAAACTAGATCCCCGCCATATTTAGACTACGCTCTATCAGCGTATCTTGAAAAGACTTCTGAAGAAAACTGCACACCCAGGCCTCGGCAGGAAATATATTACGTGTTGGCATTTCTTTGTTTTGCTTGTCCGGACTCGAGAAGCAGTTTGGGACTATCTTTACGAACATTAGATGGCTGCTCAAAGCTCGTACCACCGAAGCCAGCTCTTCCGCTGACGCGAAAACTGATGCTCACTTTTGCCGAGTTCTTTCGCAGACACTGCTCTCTCGCAGCCGCTGTTGCAGTATGTGTACAATGATGCACGTTTATGAGAGCCTGAGAAGTTTTGAACCTACGTGAGCAGGACACTTCTTTTCCAACTTACTTCCGAATGAACCACATTGGGAACCAGGTAGCAGGTATTCCCATTGAGAATTATAAGACTGGACCAAAACAGTTCACTCTGATCCATAATGGAAACTTCATCTCTCTTCGTCGAGTATTCTTTGAACAAAGAGACTTAAAACCTTCTGAAAAGGTTTTCGATTTGACATATCAGGAAAAAACCGCTTCATTCAAACATGCCGCATCGTTTCTGGGTCTCGACTAAGCTCGTTTCATGACTCAATCGGCTCGAATAGGTGGAGCGCTTTCTGATTTTCTTGATGGAATTTGTGCAGAGACTATAGCTATAACTGGAAGATGGCAGTCCCTCACCTCCCTGAAGCGCTATCTAATGAATGGGAGGGTTTGGCTTTTTGAAATTAAAACAGAGTCCTACTCCACGTCGCGAATTGCTTCTTACGCCCACGTCCTTTCCTCGTTTATGGCAAGGTGTAATCCTCACGCTACTGCCAATGACATCAATCAGAACCACAAGAAGATTGTTTGCTCTTCTATTCGGGGTGGTATAGGCGACAAGAATCGTCGCAATAGGGCACAAGCAACCATTACCCGCGCGCATTTGGTCCCTTTCAGTATATTACGGAAGTACTGAAGGCGCGTTTCCAATTTCTTTGGCGAAAGAAACTGTCGGCAAAGTGCAGCCATCCCACTGAAAGGTTCCATGAAGATGGCCGGTCGTAAATAGCCGGTAGAAAGGCGCAACAACTAACACAACAAGAGACAACAACAAAAACAACAATAACAACAATAACATAGTCGGGCTGGCAAGAAATGAAGTTGAGGCAGCCCTAGAAGTCGGACCTCTGATCCCCAGAGCGCTTCCGGTTAGAAGACGCCTTCTACTGTCTACCCTCTCCTGCGTCGACAGAAAAGGTTCAATGCTCTCTAGGAGAGTTCCAGAGGATGGTTAACGACCGAAAGATATACCTTCACCAATACAATCTCTGTGGTCTCTTGCAAGCACTTGCGCGACCTCGTAACAGCATTTACTTTGAAAAACCAGAGTACGCTCCTTACGGGCAAGCAATTAAACTCATACGCGGCCTGATCCTTAAAAAGAAGGTCAGCCTACGGTACGTCGCCTCCCTGCGCAAACAAAATTGTTCAGATCAAAAGCTCGTCAAGGTTTGCCTTCACCACAGCACAAGAACTCAACATAAAGTCGAGTTCAGCAAAAGGTCAAACACCAGTACCAGCACAGTACACCAAGGTACCCCGTCCACAGATGTACTCGCTGAGCTCACCAGGTCTCACGACCAGACACCGTTATCCGCCCTACAAAGTAGAACCAGTGGGGAACCCGCTAGACGATACACTCGCTTTGGTTCAAGCTGCTAGGCTAACGCCCCCGAATACCAGGAATTACTCAAAGTACTCGGATCAACCACTCGTCGCACTGGACCCACAGTGATGACCAACACATACATAGAAAGACACAAAAAAGCTAAGCATGCAATCACAGGTGCACACACTTCAACGAGAAACAGTCTAAACCTCACGGAGGAGACCCGAAAACACCACGGGGATCCCATACATACAACAGAGGAACACTCCAACAGACGGTAGCGATCGACAGCACGGGCAACAACGGAGGCCCAAACACAATCACGATAGAAATTCGACGTCAAACCACTACCATAACAACCTAAGGGAGGAACGCAAACCAAAGAGAAAGATCAACACCGCCAACAACACAATCAACACACCCGACGCAACGAGAACGGGACACTGAAACAGCGAAACGGATGAACGGCGGTGAAGCAGAGCAGCGAACGACGAACAAGAATGATGATGGCAGAGGTCAGCGGGGCTGGGCCCATAACCTGAAAGATGTTGTAGCTGAGAAGAAAAGGTTGAAAGAAAAGATTGGGGGATGCAAGGGAGTTTCGCCAGCTCTAGATCGGAGTTACTGGGATGTTCTAAAATCACAACTTATATAGTACTCTAACTTGCTCGATATCTTAACTTCGATTACAAGTGAACTCTAACCAGCCTGCCAGAGACATTCAATACTAGCAATCATCATCAAACATAACATGGCCATGCCAGCACCAACTCATGACACATTACATCAACTCAGAACAACAACGCACCACCAAATCACTATAAGCTACGTGCCTACAAACAACCATGACAAAGCACAAATTCACATTCCTACACACGCCAACACACGCCAACACATGCCTCACGTCCAAACTCACTTCTACACTAACATCAAACCATATACGTCCAACCAGCACAAGTTGCGCTTTAACAACAGCATTTTGTACCTGTAAACCTGAAGACAGCATAAATGCTCCTCACCATAGTGCCACTGTTGTACCACATGTTCCATGTGTCCACACTCATACCTGGCTGTACTGGACACTGTGCACACTGTGATAACTTTACTAGCTAGGGACGTGGTAGTGCCCATCTAGCCCACTCGTACAGAACCAATTGTATGCGTTACAATGCATATGTACCTTTGCAGTAGCCAATCACAGCTCAGATTCACGTTCAGTTTGCACATCCTCGCATATGGGCTTTAACAAAGCCAGCGTCCAAAACAGCCTATGCTACCCGGAACGTTTGGTTTTCAGTGACAACACAGCCACATCAGCCCACACTGCCTACCATGCAAGTGCCTGAAAGGCAATGTGACTGGAGCTGTTCTTTTTCCCCGTGACAAACAAGGTGAATGGACGGATTTGAGGCCTGATGGGATGCAAATTGTGTGGTTTGCCTTGCCATTCCGGGACAAGAGAACAGCAGCCTGCTGTAAAGCATGGCATTGTGCAGCTGAGTTGGGCGAGAGTGGGTGGTATTAAGCGGTGCAAATTGAGGTAATTGGGCACCACCGGGAGGCATTCGAATGCCAGGAATTGCAATTGCAGTGCCCAATTCGTAGAACAGCCTTACCTCTGTGTGCTGAACTTCTTACTATTCAACTACATGAAAGTATGCCTTTTTCAGAATCTTTTCGCCCCCAATCACTTCATTATCATCTTCATCGCTGCCAACAGCATTACATGCACCAGAATTAATTCTATCGGTTATGTGCCTGTTGTACGCAGAGTCCCATACAAAGATATCATACCAGAAGGAATCAGCAATGAATGGAAAATTGTCATTGAAATGCTATCCTCCCGCATTTTCCCCCAATTTAGAAATAAACGACTGTAGAGCCTCATAGCACCTGCTCTGTGTATCTGCATTAAACACTGCGTCATCCGCTTTTGTATTTGCCTCCAAATTCTCTACCATAATCATGTCTGAGGCAGCATGCTCATTATGATCATGAAACAAAGTAGCGATAGAATCGAGATCAAATGTCAAGAAGTCTTCAGCAGATGGACTTTCGCGTTATTCTTGTACCAAAGCCTCAACATCCTCTGTTCTTAAATGTGTTATTTCTGTTTCTGCCGTTCGGTCTAAAAAGAGAGATACGTGTCTCGCCCGCAGTTTTCACTTCACTATCTTTTCTTCCTGCCACCTTTTTGCGGGGATGGGACACAACTTTCAAATTGGTTCTCTACTGGAAAGGAATCAACGTTCTTTCTAGAACATCCGAACACGAAGAGGTATCCTGCAGCCTGTGCTATTTCCTCTAGGTCTTAAAATATCTGCGAATTTATCCTTCAAAGACGTTGTACCTATCCTCACACACCTTTTGTGAAACGGGCTCTATGGTATGACTGTGGGTCCCCGAGAAAGATAAAACTCACTTCATCAATCCTGCTTGTAGTTTTTCAATGATGCAGCTCTGACATGATACTGACCACTTGTGCTTAATATAACGAAATCGGGATGTTAATAATGTACTAAGTAGTACGCAAGTTCGGGATATGATGCGGAATCTATGTAGCCCATGAAAGTTTCCAGACTGGCTCAATTTATAAATAAAGTTTGGCAAATCTGACATTTCTTCACAGAGGTCTTCTACACCATTAGTAGTATCTGAGCTGGGAGTCTGACTAGCAGATAGATGTGAAGAAGAGCTCAAATTGATCACCTCAGTATATTTGGTTTTGTGATGACGTGACTGCATTCGTAACAATGTCCTCGATGACACTACTGATGACAAGTGCGCTGTCCATGAATCTTGTTCTTTTTTGACGACGACGAGAAATTGAATTCTTGACAGAGTCACATTTGTACCAACCATTCGAACTCTCCACAGCTGCTCCCAGTTTCTCGACACGCGCTTGAATTCTTTCATGATCTCTAACCGAAGCTGATACCCGGGCCCGTTCTCGTTTTTCATATGCACCCTGTACTGAATCCATAACACTACAATGCGGGGTGGGCATGAAAGTTTCGGTTGCTTTTTCTATTACTTTTTTCCCAGTGTTGCTATGACGAGCATGTTACCGTCACCGAGCAGGACGGTGCTCCTAGTTTTCATATTGGGAAGCAGCAACGTCACCTTCGGAAACACTTCCGAAACTCTTGTTTTCTGATGCAAGAGCCATACGCAAGATTTAACGTTTTGCAGAAATCCTCCTGTATTGATCTTTAAGATGATTTTCGTACCCATATGCAAATGTTAGTTGTGGAAGACTCTCTGGGCTTGCGGCAAAAGAAGTAAAATCTGCTCTAACGTAAGCACCACAGCTGTGAGAATCGTTTTGCTTTTCGAACCCCAAAATATCCAGCAAATAGTTCTGTCTCGATGTCATCAATTCAAAAGACTTTCGTGGAAATGTGTGGTCAAAAGCAGCCATCAAGAACCTCAGATTATAGTCTGGGCAATTCCAGCCGAGATTATCCCCAACAAATGCAGTTCTTGTCTCCAACATTTTAAGTTTACTCAACGACCTCTTTTCCGACATCATCCCTCAATTTGCTCTTCTACGACTCAGCGGTACGACCAAAGTGTGTATCTCAAAATCACCTTCACACAATGAATATCGAAAAGGACGTACAAAGGTTTCTAGGTGCTCCAAATTGAATTAAGGTTAACTGCCATTGGAATAAAACGACTTCAACACTTCAATGAGGTATACGCCTGCGTTGTATGTGCAAAGAACCAATCCATGTTCTGGTTCTATGTCCATGATCCCAGCGGTGATAAAAACATTACACATGTACTCACCCAATCGGCAATTGTGAATGAAAACATTTGATGTTGAATGGTTGCGATCGTTCAAGATAGGCGTTCCAATGAAGTTAGATATCGAAGAAAATCGAAACTTCTGCGAGTCGCTGTCCTGCGCGAAATTCTACTGCCCATGTTTCTTCGAGCCTAAGAAAAAGTTCTCTATCTCTTCAATTTCCCACTGACGTAGTTTTTCTCTGACACATAAGGTCATAATGCATGCACACAACTACAGAAAGTGTAGAATCTGTTGAATTAAATAAAAGAGAAAGAATTGTTGAAACGACTTCAGTGTAATCGTAAAAGACGAAGAATTAATACCCACACTTCGTACAGCATAAAGCGATCACTGCGGTCAGAGAGTAAGGTATAGCATTTATATCTCTAGTGCGCCACTTCAGCTGACTTCAAGGTAACAAGAATGGACATTTAAGATCGAAGGTTCTGTTTGAATGTCAACCAGAAGACAAGCTAAGTTCAGTTTCTCGGTTCGCAGCTCACAAGCAACAACGAAATACCGTCATATAAAACGGCAACTTTGATTCTATCTAAAACGCAATGCAGAGCCTTGAGAAGCAAAAAGAAAAGACAATGCAATATACTATTGGTACAGTTGTTTGCCTAAGGCCATGCGTGCCGAAACGCGCACCCGTAGTGCGATCTGAAATTGTACCAAAAAAGCAAGACCCTCTTGCCCAAGTTCTGCAATGACAAGGCGCACCAGACAGAGAAAGTTTGCTTGTAGTAAAGCGCTGTATTACTGCAATCGAGAAACGCATCAAACAGACAAAAATTTGCTTGCAGGAAAGCGCATTAGTATTGCAATCGAAAGTGTACCAAAAATGGCAAAAGCTGTTTGTGGGAAAGCGCACAAGTTTTTTGATCAAACAGCACACCAAGCAAAGACATATGTGCTTGCAGTTAAGTGCAAAAGTTGACCGATCTAAAAGTGGACCAGATTGAGAACACTGTGATCGCCGGAAAGCGCACCAGTCTCGATAGTCAAGAAAAATGAGTAGAAGCGTGAAGAGGGTATTGGAGTTGTAAAGCTTGCGGTGCAAGGTTGAGGCTATGGTAGTCCTTGCTACGGGCAGTTTTGCGCCTTTTGTCAAGTTTGAATTTGGGTGAGGATGACTTGGCGTCGTTTGATTGGTTGCAAGCAGTTAGGGACGCCGTGCCGGGGTGAATTACTTGCTATGATTGGCGGTGTGAAAACCATCCATAGGCACACAGTGGGGGTGGTACCCCATGCTGCTGCACTCGCTGATCGAGAGTGAACTCCTGCCTTTGATTGGCCGAATTTGTATTGTTTTTCCTACAAGTAGATTCAGCCATTCCTTTGGGCGCAGGGGAGTCCACGTATGCTGCGTGGCGCTTGGTGACACCAAGACTCATACTCCACACCATCTCCGTCACGCCGAGTGGCAGCTACTGTCCATCGTGCGCGATGCAAACGGTATGTGATTCGCGTCATCCACGCCGCGCCCCGAGTACGCCGTTCAGTCGCCGCGATATATGCTGTTGCTGCCCGCAACTATTCCACATTTTTGAGAAGCAGTGAACTCTCAAACAATATCACCGGTCTTTCGTTAGTGCAAATCGTGCCGTCCTTACTGGATATGAAATGCAGTGCTCCAGATTATGATCTCATTCTTGTCGTTGCTAGCCCCAAATTGCAACGAGTACAACAACAATTTCCAATCTTCACCTAAGTTTGGCTCACCATCCAAGTCATAGGCCACAACTTATTCATATGTCCAGATCATCGGCTAGGCCAGAGACACGAATTTATCTTACTTCGAGTTCTTTCGTATCAAAACCGTCATTTACATCCGCAGACCACATATAACATGTAAAAGGAGTGTGTGGGGTTAAATACGGGTGCGGCGACGGCGTTGCCGATAGTGGCAGCGATAGTTCTTGTGCTGGGCTTCCGGACGGACTTTAGAGCGACGGCACTTGCGTGTGGGCGTAGGATAGACTGGACAACTTGGCGTGATTGATGCCAACGGCTTGCAATCAACTTAGAGAGCAATTAAGTCGGCGCGTCCGCGGAGACGTCCGCAGCGTTCATTGTGTTCTGGGTTATTTCCAAGCCAACTGGAACTGCAGTGGTTATCATTCTAACTGAGCCCCCATTGCAGCAAGGAGCTGTTTGGGTTCAGTCATCGTCTGCTTCACTGTGTTCAATTCAAGTTCTAATGCTGCAACCTCCGCACCCAACTCATTGACGCGACTTTCATAGAGTTGCCTCAGGGACAGATGACACTCAAACCATGCATTGTCTTCTAAATTTGATTGAAATGGATTGGTATTGTGCGGAAGCGCTGAAGAATCCGTGGCTGGGCTCAAGGCAGGAACGGGCACATCATCGGTATGGGGCTGAGCCGATTGTGAAGACGGAGCGGGTGCCAGCTGAGGTGTTGAAGAATGCGAGCCATGTGTGTCACTCATGTGCGGTTGCGGCAGCATAAACAACAGTACTTCTTGTGCTTGCTACAGGTTCTCGGTTAAAAGCTGTTCGGGAGACAGGTGATGATTGTTGAGGAAAATGGGTTAAGGGGGGGAGGATACAGTATGTCTTGAGTGGCGACGCTTCAGCTGAGGATTATGATAGTCGAACGGAGCTGAGTTGATCGTCAGCGGGAAGAGTGAACTGTATACGGCAACGAGGAAGGAAAAGATCCCAGAGACTTTCGTTTGGCTGTAAACTGGGCTGGATAAATTATGAGATCTTTGCTAACGTAAGCGTGAAAACACGACGAGCATATTTGTTCTGTGTCCCAAAGAGTCTGTGTCGCAGAATGGTTATCGCACAGGACGCAGTTCACGGCTGAAGAATACAATCATGTTTCGAAGCGGGGGAGCGATATAACTTCGCGCCATGTGCAGCAAAAGCATCATGATGAGCTTTGCGCGTAGAAATTTCTTGGCAAAGCGAGCGTGCCTTTCGTTTCGAGCGGCGGGTTAGCGTGACGCCTGTGATATGACAGGAGGCTTGATCATTTCTATAACCGCCTTTTACCGCTCAGCCTGGTTGGGGGTCAAGATCAGAGTATCGCGTTGTATAGGAACAAAGGCATCCATAACATCCGCAATGAACTGAGCAATGACACTTCTGCCGTACTCAGCGCCGCGCGCATGAAAGAAATGAAGCCCTTTGTCGAAATTCATAATCGCAATGCGCGCATCGTAGTTGCTACCCCGTAGCAAACTTGAAACAATGGTGAATCGAATGGACCTAGTCGCAAAGGCAGCATGTGCTGATAACACAAAACCTGAGGATGCATCAAGCACAGAAATGCAACAAGGAGGTGGAGATGGTCGAACGCATTAGTCGAGCAAGCAAACTAGTAAGCCCCCCACTTATACTAAAGACAATGATTGTCCGTCTGTCTGTCTGTCTGTCAGCTAACACTCACTCACTGGCCGCAAAATCTGCAAGGAGGCTGCCAGTGGAAACGTGGCATTTTACGTGCTCCAAGAGGAATGTTGCACCGCAAAGTGGCATTTTATGCGCTCCAAGAGGCATCTTGCACCGCATAATGCGACACGTTTTCACCTGGCACCTTTTGCACGCCACAGTAGCCTAGCCGTTTGACTAAAGTAGCCCACCCGTTACACTACAGTAACTGAGCCATTGCAGTGCAGTGCACATGACCGTTCTAATTAGTATTTTTCAACGGTCATGTGCACCAATGGCATTGCACGCTATACAAAAGCGTGCAATGCACTCGCCCACTGAGCACTCGCGTTCTCCTTCGCTGTGGTGAACGTACGATGTGGGTTCTAGCACTCTGGGCGAGTCAGAACGTCTGAAGAAGGTACGCTGGCGGTACTGGCGGGATCTGTTAAGTTTAAATTTCTCACCGAATAACGTGTTCGTCATCCAGATTTAATTGGTTCGGCAACTATTTCTGGGTGACGTTCACGTGAGGTACGATAGCTCCCCACCAAACGTGCTTTGCGTGGAAGGAGTAGCCCTTGTAGAGTCTAGAAAGGAGACAACAGAGTAAGAGTCGAGCAACAGCGGCTCCGTCTGGATCTAAGGAACTGTTAAAGGGAAACGGTCTTCGGCCTAAAGTACAGAGCTGCCTAGCGAATTTGGGACTGTAAATCTTGCAGTTCTGGCAGACTCTCTAGGCACGGCCCCCTGTTTACTCTTTACAGGTCAGTTCCCAATCTAGGCAGTTTCTTTGTGGTCAAGATATTTTATCTTCCTTGCAACAATCCAAAACGTCGGTGCTAGGTGCATAAAAGGGTTTGGCAGCACGTAGCACAATTGTTCTCGACTATATCCTTTTTTCTTTTTTCCTTCCTTTTTTCTTTTTTCCTTCTTTTCGTTTCTTGCTTTGCCAGTCTTTGGACAGTTTGCCTTTTGGGTCGTGTGCTTAAGTTCTTTTACAATGCCTCCAACTCAGCCCAATGCTTCAGGCGATGCCACACGTGAGCAGAACCGTCAACGTACTGCTGCGAGACGTCAAGCAGAGTCCAGTGAGCAACAGGCAGAGAGGAGAAGTCATGATAGAGAGCGAACAGCCATACGGAGGGCAAATAAAACTGAGGAACAGCGTGAAGCACGAAGAGCGGCTGATAGGGAATGTGCGCGAAGAAGAAGGACTAGAGCTTCCGCCGCGCACACTTAGGACGTTTGTGAGGCCGATCATACAGCCACTGCTTCGGAACGAGCTTCAGAGACGCCGGATAATCGCGCCAATCGTCAGGCAAACGATTGTGACGCCCCTAGTGCTGCAAGGCAACAGGATGAGCCCGCTGCTGAACATTCTCGCTGTCACTCTGAAAGAACATCTATACAGGCATCGCGAGAGCTCGAAAGCGCAGCTCAGAGGCAACAGCGTCTTGAATCTCAGCGCGAGAGCCAAAATGTGGCCCGCAGATTGTTTGACTCGGATGATGTCGACGAGAGAGGCTACATGGACCTCGGTCCCATGAATGTAGAGCGCCGCTTTTGCAAGGTACTGCATCTCAAAGAGGAAAGGGTTATGAGCAGCTCCCGCTCGCAACCTTTTGAAGCTGAGCGCGAGAGCCGAAATTTCCCCCGTTGATTGTTTGAATCGGATAATGTCGATGAGAGTGGCTACATGGACCTTGGTTTCATGAATGCCGAGTGCCGCTTCTGCAAGGCACTGCACTTCAGAGAGGAGAGAGTGGTGAAAAGCTCTCGCCGGAACCCGCTTTTCTCGCAGTGCTCCGCAAAAGGGCAGCTCAGCTTCCCTGCGCTTCTGCAGCCTCCACCTCTTCTTCGTCAATTGTTGACTGGGACTGAACCCCGAGAGAACCACTTTCGTGCTGAGATCCGTGCCCACAACACAGTTATGTCTATGGCTTTCGTCAAGGCAAACTGGATGAGCCTTGGTTCAGGAGACTCTACCTTCAATCCTACGATCACCATGCAGGGACAGATCTATCACTACATGGGTCCGCTCATTCCTGCTGAGGGTGTCCAGCCCGCATTTCTGTCTGTTTACTTCCATGAAACCGACTATGACGCGCAGTCTGCGAGGCGAGCGGGGTTGCTGCCCCGCCTCCAACCGCAACTGCTGTCTCAGTTGGATGCCATGCTGCACACGGGGAATCCATACGTGCAGACATTCGACAGCCTGTGCGAGTGGGCTATCACCGATACGCCAGCAATTACGTATCAGATGGTGATTTATGCTGATAGACGGCCCCATGGCAAGCATGTTCGTCGCTACAATGGGCCCGAGGCGTCGCAAGTAGCCTCCATCATTCCAGGGAATGAGGACGGCGAGATTGGGACGCGCGATATTGTTGTGCGTAGGCGTGGAGAGCTGACTGTAAATGGTGATGAGTTGCTGGACACTATCCCCGTCAGTTACAGATCTTACGGTCCCTTGAGCTACGTTCTTTTGTTCCCATGTGGCCAGGACAGATGGCACCCTGAGATGAGGTATTGCCCACCAAACGCCTCGCGAGAAAAGAAGGTGACTCCGCTGATGTAATATTCGTGGCAGCTTTTCAGAGACCGACCGAGTTCAGTACAATTCTACGCGGCAAACGGCTCTTCCAGCAGTACATGGTTGACCAGTTTTGCAAGGTGGAGTCGGAGCGCTTGTCTTACTTACGACACAACCAGGACAGACTTCGAGCTGCGGACTATACATCCCTGCGGGAGAGCCTGGGTGACTCTCTGCTGGGCGTGGATGAAGCCAATGCTGATCGCTCTGGACGACTGTTCGTGTTGCCCTCCACATTTGTAGGAGGTGACCGATACATGAGACAGCAAATGCACGAAATCATCGCCATATCCAAAACTATTGGGCACCCCGATATCTTTCTCACGATGACGTGCAATCCGAACTGGCCTGAAATTACCAGGGCGCTGTTCGATGGTTAGCGCACTCCCGATCGACCCGATCTTTGTGTTCGAGTGTTTCGTCTCAAGATGAAAGCCTTGATGTTGTTTGTCATTGATGAACAGTTCTTTGGAGCCGTTCTTGCTCACGTGCGGGTAATCGAGTTCCAAAAGCGAGGCCTACCGCACGCGCACATTATCTCCTTCCTCAACGAAGATGCAAAGCAGCAGCCCCGAGACCCCGCTCACATTGACGACCTCATCTCAGCTGAGATTCCTCTTTCCTCCGACGCCACCTTACAAGAGTTGGTGCTCAAGCACATGAGTCACACTCCGTGCGGTGCAGGCAACCGGTCAGCGCTGTGCATGCGTGAGCTGACCTGCTTGAAGCACTTTCCGAAGCCGTTTCGCTCCGAAACTGCACGGCTTGAGAATGAGTACTACGTCAGCTACCGACGACGCACTCCTTCAGAGAGCGGGGTGTCTGTGGAACGAAGCTGCAGGGTCGGCCGTCGACAGCGCGTAGTGACGTTGGACAATTCGTGGGTGAACCCACATTACCTAGAGCTTCTCCGCTGGTTTGCATGCTACATCAACGTTGAGCTATGCGTATCGCGACTTGGCGGTATCAAGTACCTCTTCAAGTATGTGTGCAAGGGTTCCGACAGAGTCACCATGGAGATTGTAGATGAGAACGGACGCCATGAAGAGATCCAGAAATTCCAGAACGCACGGTATGTCTCAGCCTCCGAAGCAGTGTGGCGGATGCTTGCGTTCGACATTGTCGATCGCAATCCACCCGTCGTGCGGCTTGAAGTACACTTGGAAGATCACCATACGGTGTTCTTCCAGGAAGGCGACGAGCACTCTGCTGCTAACAGAGAGCGGGCAGGAACCAAGCTGACTGAGTGGTTTGTGGCCAACCAAAAGTACCCCACTGCACAGCATATCCCTTATGCCCAGTTCCCGAGGTACTTCACTTGGAACAAATGAAACAAATGCTGGAAGCCGCGTGCATGTCTCCGAAGTCGTTCGGTGTCTCGAAGCCAGCCCACCTTCTCCTCAGCGGCCGCTGCAGCAGCCGATCTATACGACTTCACTGGCAGCGGTGGGCGTGTAGTTGGGCGCATTTACACTACCAGTCCACGACAGGGTGAGCGGTACTACCTACGCTTACTCTTGACCCACACAGCGGGTGCTACTTCCTTTCAGCATCTTCGCACCGTGGATGGTCAGCAGTGTGGTAGCGTCAGGGAGGCCTGCCTCAAGAAGGGCGTTCTCGCCGACGACAGCGAGTGGAGACGGGCACTACGCGAGTCCTTTCGCTCCTCATTTGTTCCGCTCTCTCATTTGTTTGCCATCATCTTGCTTTACTGCGAGCCGTCGGACCCCCGTTTTCTGTGAGAGCAGCATCTATCGATGTTCGTGCAGGATATACGCCCTCGACATCGTGGCATGATGCATGCACTGGACGACGACGAAAGAGCCAGCTCTTACGTTCTCTTACAAGTGCAAAAGGCATTGCAAGAAATGGGTGGCCCACTGTCATCGTACGGTCTTCCGACACCCATGCAGGACCTACCGGAAAATCGCGCTCCAGCTCGGTCTCTGCAGCAAATCCAGTCGGAGCTGAACGACAATGTGCAAGCTGCCCTCCCTCTCTTCAATGAGCGTCAGCGTCTGGCGTTCAATACCATCGTGGGGGTCCGGGACCGTCTCAACGGAGACGCACGAGCCTGCGGTCGGTACGCCGCGCGGGAATGGGGAAGTACGGAGGAACGCCTGAAGGAGAGGAGTTGTTACATCGTGGGAGGCCGCTCTGACATCAACACCGATAGGAGCCGCTTAAGGACCGAGCTATGGGAAGATGCACCTCGAGGACGTGGTGCATTTCAGGAAAGGGGGTATGTAGTACAGTGGATTCTAAGGTGATATTGTGGTGTGGCTTTACGACGGGATATTCCTAAGGAGGGCTCGTATTGTATTAACTGAGCCACGCAGTGCATAGCTCGGCCCACGTGCGCTACAGTACCCTTCAGGAACGGTAGAATGTAGATTTATTTTAGTTAATTGGTGCAGGTAATTACTACAGTAGTGAGACCTGCCGAGGCGGGCTCTTGGCGTGGTACTTAACCTGCCGGTCGAGCTCCACCTCTTGGGAAGTAAACCAAGCACCCTTGAGTCTACGTCTATTTTTCCGGTTGGAGACTCTCGTCGAACCTCCGTAGGTTTCTAAGCCGCCGATCCCCAGGTCGCCTCGTAGCAGCGCCTGTAAGAGCATTGTCCGCCCAGTGAACCTCCCTCTCCGCTTGGTGTTTGCGGGCCCCCTTTCAGAATTCCCCCGGCTCATGACAGCGATTACTGGAGACCACCTTTAGGAACTCGCGCCTTTGGAGTCAACTAAAACTCCTAACGGACGTTGTGCGCTACTACCTCGAAAGGAGAACTGACGGTACCACAAAGACCTTCCTCTCCAAGGC
Source organism: Gracilariopsis chorda (assembly GCA_003194525.1). NCBI lineage: Eukaryota > Rhodophyta > Florideophyceae > Gracilariales > Gracilariaceae > Gracilariopsis > Gracilariopsis chorda. Next base: position 157,001 of record NBIV01000155.1, read on the forward strand.
AATTCAGGCCACGTTACGCCTTCGTGGCAAGTATGTCCTTACGGTAGCCACGTCTGCTGTAGCAGCCATACTGCTTGAGGGCGGTCGGACGGCCCACTCCGTGTTCAGGATTCCCATCCCAGCCACCACTGAGAGCACGTGCAACATCCCGGTCAACTCGCACCTGGCCAATCGGATAAAGAACGTCGATCTCATTATCTGGGATGAGATCGTAATGTGTCATCGCTTCTGCGTCGAAGCCGTAGACCGCATTCTCCGTGACATAACGCGCTCGAGCTCCCCTTTGGAGGCAAGTTCGTACTGCTTTCTGGTGAAGTTTGGTAGATCCTTCCCGTTGTTCGTGGCGGCTCTCGATCAGTGATCGTCAACGCATGCATCAAACGCTCAAGTCTCTTTTCTCACTTTCGCACCTTGAGATTGACTGAGAACATGCGCCTTTCTGCGCTCTGTAGAGACCCCACAGCCACACAGGAAGCACTGCAGTTTCCAAACACGCTCTTGCAGATTGGAGAAGGCAGACTGCCAGGCACTGCCCCGCCAAAGCACCCCTTCACCCTGCCAGAGTCCATAAAATGTGTGGAGTCGTTCCGCACCATGGTCCGTAACGTCTTTCATGGTATCGCTCAAAGGTACGTAGATGCGGATTGGCTAACGTCAACGGTGATTATCACCGCACGAAACTATCGCCTACCAGAGCTCAACGACTAAGTAGGCCACATGATACCTGGAGCGTATTGCAGGTACCTCAGTGCGGTTAGGGTGAGCGACGATGACGGTGCCGCGCTGCAGTACCCTGTCGAGATGCTCAACACTCTGACTGCCGGGTCAGCGCTGCCGGGCCACCGCCTCAAACTCAAAAAGGGCTTTGTGGTTATGCTCCTTCGCAACTTGGATCCCTCAAACGGCCACGTCAATGGTGCCATCTATACCGTAGAAGACATGCAAAGCAACGTACGGTTTCTTCGACTCGCTTCTGGAGTAATTCGTGGCAACGCACTTTGCCTGCTGCGCATGCCCTGTGGACCTGGAGACGACAACTTTCCGGTTCCCAACTTCACTCGCACCCAGTTCCCAGTACGTGTCTGTTTTTCTATCACTACCAATAAGGCACAGGGTCAGTCGTATAGTGGTCGCATCGGACTGGATTTGAGTGATGGCTGTTTCACGCATGGCCAGGTGTACGTCGCCTTTTCTCGGACCACCAACCCGTCCAACATCGTGGCCTGTCTCCCTGCCGGTAGCACCTCTACCAATAATGTAGTGTACCCCAAAGTTCTTTCGTAGACAAACTTGATAGCTTTAAGTAAACGTCTTCTTTTTTCTTTAATTTCTTTCTTTTCTTCTCCCTTCCTACTCCCCAAGATTACTTGCATTCTACAAACAAATTACCCAAAACACGCTACCCAAATACTCCTTGCACTCTAATGCTTCTTTTACTCCTTAACGCGTGCGAAGCACGCAATGGAGCCACTTGTACATCCTAATCCAAGGTCATGGCGCTGATCAGCATCCATTCTAAACCTCAGTGGCTGGAAGTATCGTTTTATTTTTTCACACCTTCAGTGGCCAGAACATTCAAACTTCGTTTGAATACTTTGGTTGAGCATTTCTGGTGTAACTGCGTACCAGATCCTGCAAAGAGGAAAGGGAGAACCACCAGTTCCAGGCAACATTCCCTGGCGAAACTTCCAGCGCGTACCAACGATAGTGCCACACGGCAATTTGAAAGAAAACGGATGTGGCGTCATAGAATAGTTGAGCTGCTGTTGATGTTGTGCTGCTGCAGAACGTGAAAATCGTGCAGATGTGCCATACGGACGCTGTGGTTGACTGCCTGCGTAATCGGGTGGCGGCGGACGTGCAAACATGGCGGCGGGGTTAAAACGCATGTTTAGAGGAGTTAGACGCATCTAAGGAGGCATAGGCACACCAAAAGATGGCCGGAAGCGCCACCAGAGGCACGTATGGTGCAGTTGAAGGAACATTCAACACCTGGTTGTGCTCTAGAGGCATGGATTTTATGCGAGAGTGCAGCGGTGGCTCCAGAGGTGGTGTTGGGCGCATGCTGCTGTAATGCGGTTCCACGGAAAGTGGCATCGAGTGCTGCTAACGCAGCAGTGGTGGTTGTATTTGCCGCCTTTTTTGAATTGGCGGCGCTTGTTACATAGTCTGCGATTGCGGTGGCATATTTGGTGTTGAATAGGCCGTGCGGTCGTCAGACGCGACGGATGCTGCGAATCGCCTGGAAGAGCGTACGGCGGGTGTGGCGGCACATTGCATTGTGGATACGGAGCGCTTGGTGTCTGCACGGTGGGAGTGTGCGAAAAGAGAACGGCGATGCTTGCAGCTCTGCGCTGCTCTTGTTCATTGACTACTCATATGCAGCTCCCAATATGCCTCGCACAGATAGCCCCAAGGCTCTGTGTGTGGCTGGCCTTACCAAGGCTGAGCTGCTGCCCGTAGGGTGTGTGGAGTGGGTTTGAAAACTGCATCATGGGAAGACGGAGAATATCGGAGCTGCTAGAGCTGTAGAGGAGCAAATCGGAGCTGCCGGAGCTGTCGATGAGCAGAACGGCGAAGGAGACTGCTCCAGATACACCAGATTACGTTCTTCCCTCCCGAAGGAGTCAGGTTGCGAGAACCTGCAGCTCTTCCTCCAACTCCGCTGGCGCTCTCTCCTTTTCGAAGGAAAAGCCAGAGGCTGTCAGTCTTGCTTTGCACTTGTGAGCTTTGCTGCACATGTGCAAGGCACACAACACTCCAACTGCGCCCACGTCCACGGGTACTGCCAATTCATGATCCAACGATGCCGATGTGAGAATTTTGCGAAGCAGACCACAACGGCAAATACGGAGTTGTAAAGTATATGGGAAACTCACAGGTTACGGCCCAGAGCAAGATTTGCATTTGTACGGTATGCTTATTCTTTCATGAAACATCCAAACCAACTAAAATATGGTTTAACAATAATCTTCCTTGCGCTGTTGGTGCACCAGTCTAACCGTGGGTTCCCAAGGACTAGGGATTTTCTTTAGAAGAGGGGCGTTACGAAGAATAACAGCAGATGCACCGCATTCAGTCCCCGCTCAACGAATCCCGTCGATGCGTCCCGTGCTCAGTACAACGCGTTTACCAACTGCAATCTGCGCTGCGGCTCTCTTGGCACAACCAGCCCTCAAGTTCACTCGCCATAAATATCGTTCATCCCTCTCATACTTGCTACTTGCTGGCCACTCGCACGCGGCGCATCCAGACCTTGCTCGCAGCTCTACACGCCCCTTCCGCACCCGTCCACCACAGCCTTGCGCCCCACTGCCGCCCCGCCACGGCCGCCCTAACCACGCCCACAAGACCCCAACGCAGCCATGAACGCGTTTGTCTGCACGCTGTGCGTACTCGTCGCCATCGTGCTCGCGCTGACCATCTCGCTGCCGCCCAGCAATCAGGTGGAGGGCGTGGTGCACGCCGCCGGCAGCTTGTTCTTCGCCAGGCACCTACAGCATCGCGAAAGAATGGCGTCGTCGTAGTCATTCTACCTGGGTTTCGACGTGCATGGAGCCTTCGTATCGTCAGCGACACACTTCTGCCAACGTCTGGCACAGTATGTCAGCACACGGTCAAAGGCACAGCCCCTTCGACGGAACTCCAAGCCCTGACGCTCAGAATTAAGCGCACGATCTTACAGCTATCCCTATAACAGCGGTAGCTGTCAATCGCCAACGGCTTTCTGCCCATCGCAGCTAAAGTTACTGCGGGCAACGCGGCACTCGTCTGTGGCGTCGACCTGCGTAACAGGCGTAAATAGCATTGTCTCCATTCGCTGTTTTCGATTCCGACACGGCAACTATGACATCATTCGTTATCGTTGCTCTGAGAGCCAATCATCCCAATTGCCCTGTCGTCCCTAGCTAGATTGCAGCATAACCGCGTCGCTCTCTTCATGGAAGAAATAATTTACTGCGCTGACAAATCGGCGCTAACAGCGCCGTGGAAACGGGAGGCTGAGCTGGCGACATTAATTCAGATCTTCGGCAGCTGGCTTTGTCTACGTTTTTGACACATCGATACTTAAGCCCCTAGTGTTGCGGCCGCCGCTGTAACTCGCAGGCGGCGCCAATTTACAGCCACTGCTGTGACCAGGACAATCGTTCTCTCGAGTTTGAGAACTAGATGGTGCTACTTGGTCACAACTGTGGGTTCGTCCCCCTGATTCCGCTGACAACCATGAGCACGCGCGCCGGGCGGCGCTGCACCCACTGTTGCGCATGCAGCTGCCGCCAATTACCCTAATATGGCTTTCCAATTCGCCGCGTGAGCATCGGTCATGCGAATATAATCTTGCTGAAGACTCTTCCGTGTTTCCCCGTCTCCAAGGCGGTCACGTCGGTGCACCAGCTCGTCGTGCCGCCGCAAAAGCTGCGCCTCCCGCCGCCGTCGCCACCCCCCGGCTGCGTCTTGCACGCAGTTGCCCGATGCGTTGCGAATACGCGCGCTGCTTTCATTGTCGCTCTGAACAGCGCTTCGCGCTCATGTGTGGGCGTCGCAGTTTGCGATGGAGCGTCGCTTTTGAACGTTCAGCTTTAGGTTGCAGTCTTTTCTCTGAAGATGCGTTTACAAACACTGAACATCCAAAACTTGCATACAACACCACCGCCGCCACCAATCCTCGAGCCCTCGAGCGAATCGTTCGTTGTTGTCGTCAGTCGGCTGTACGTATCCTTCACTGGCAATGTTGAACTTCCTTCTCACTCCGTCTTCGCCTTATACCAACAACCGCGAGGCGTCATCACTAAACGCCACTGGCGAGACTGACTACCAATGCTTTCCCACTCTCCACCTCCCACTCCTTGCACCACAAGCCTTCCATCCCGGCTCCACGCAACACCGTTCACCATATATATGTGTTCGACCAGCGGCTGTACCATGGGCTCCTCGCTCTCCGCCTTTCACACCCGCACAGTGTTATTGTCCGACCCACAAATTACACGCGTTCCGTCCGCGCTACACCCAACATAGTTCACCGAATGTGTGTGTTCCGACCAGCGGCTCACCATCGGCTCCCCACTCTTTAACTCTCACACCCCCACAGGCCATGTCGATTCCAACGAATCCGTCGCACCGCTTCACACCCTCGTCCCCGCCGACGACGCGTCGTCTTTCACAAGCGCCATGCGCCACTTACGGCCATCAGTGCTACTGTGCCGCCCTCCGTTCGCACACGAGCATCTTACGCCCGTATCGAGTTGACCTGCCAGGGTTCATCCGCTTGCACATTCGAACCGTGTCAGACTTTTGCTCGACGATGGCAGGACTGTTGATGCCACTTGAAGTGCCACCATAAAGGTTTCTGTATGTATCAGTTCAAACACTGACGTATCGTGAAAAGTAGTCTAGGCAGTAACTCCCAGCAAACTTTCTAAGAAGATGGCAGTGTCGGGGTCGCAACACTTCTTATGGCAAGGAGTTGTAATAACTTGGGAAACATATACGCGGCTCACAGTGATGGAAGGGTGATAGTTAGCCGGCCCTACGAACCCTGGGTACACGCTGATCCTTAGATGCAGAAACTCTAGTGGTTGATCATTTACAGGGTCGTTACGGTTCCCCCGCTCTCACTCTCTTTGAGAGATAAGCTCACTTGCGCTTTTTTCGTCGTGGACTCCTCGAAGAAGAACTGTCTCTTGGGCTGTCTCTTGAGCTTGGGCCGCTCGAAATTGGGCTGTTAGAGCCGCCTCTTGAACTTGAGCTGCTATCACTAACCAGAAGGCCTGCGTCTCTCATCAGCTTGCGTTGTTTCCTTACCTTCGCTTCTGCTTGTTTTCTTTTCTCCTTCTCTTCCCGCTCTTTCTTTTCTGCTTGTTTTCTTTTCTGCTCCTCTTCTACTCTCTTCTCCTTCTCTTCCCGCTCTTTCTTTTCTGCCTGTTTTCTCTTCTCCTTCTCTTCCCGCTCTTTGTTTTCTGCTTGTTTTCTTTTCTCCTTCTCTTCCCGCTCTTTCTTTTCTGCTTGTTTTCTTTTCTGCTCCTCCTCTACTCTCTTCTCCTTCTCTTCCCGCTCTTTCTTTTCTGCCTGTTTTCTCTTCTCCTTCTCTTCCCGCTCTTTGTTTTCTGCTTGTTTTCTTTTCTCCTTCTCTTCCCGCTCTTTGTTTTCTGCTTGTTTTCTTTTCTGCTCCTCTTCTACTCTTTTTTTCTCTGCTTCCTCTCGTTTCATGCGTTGTTCCCTGCCTTCTCTGTGCACTCTTGCATCCGGACTTCCAGGGTGGATGCAATCCTTTGCCTTAAGTACTCCAATGGGCCCAAGATTCACTTCGTCTTCGCCTCGAAGAGGCTTTTCCATCCCCTCATACTTTCCATTGCGAAGGTTTCCTTCGTATACCGCGGGCTGCGGGTTCTTAGCACGAGCATCGTTATGTATCGTTATGTACTTGGGAATTTTTCTCTGTGCATAAAGCTCCTGTTTCTCTACCATATCTCTGCGTCCATTTGTGCTGGTGTTTTCCACTACTACTTCTGGCGGCGTACGTTTAAGTGGAAACGTTATCTTGCTGCTTCCCGGTGATAAAAGTGCACGATCTTCGTTTGAGATCCTTTCGCCGACTGCAAAGTCGGCTCGTACCACAGAGTAGTCCGGATGTCCACGGCGAGGGGTTGGACTTTTCTCAGAATCTTCGCTTTGAGGTGGGGCATTGCTGGATGATGGCTGATGGGACATGAGGTAACGTTTGGTTGGAATCGCAATAGTAGCTTCCAAGGTGGCAACACGCCTGGTAGTGGGTTTGTCTTGTTCAGCTCGTTGGAAACGATACAAAAGGTGTTTCGCTTGTTCTTTGTTTCTGTTGCTTTCTGACATGCCGCGCCAAATCAGAAGACCTTCCACCAAGTCGTACTCACCGTATTTAAAGCGGTCAATATCAAAGAGCTCTTCAACTGTGGCTGGTTGGAGATGTAGCGCTCCCAATTTTCGACGATCAAGTGCTGCGGCAGGCAACTCTTCTTGAAAGAGCGACTGTGAAGTGCTCTCCAGCGACGAGTTCTCACCTACTTCAGGCAATGAAGAGAGTGCGAGTGATGCTGGTTGCTGTATTGGTGCAGGCATCGAATCTTCCTCGGAGAACTGCATAGGTCGAAGAGGATAATGGAGCGAGATTGTAAATGTACAGTTCGAGGGAGGCTTGCAAGCTAAATACGCTCCGCAATTTGCCTTGAAGGATGACGAAGCGGAGAACAGCCTCACGTTGCCAGTTGCAAATGTGCCGAAACGATGTCTCTATAATGTACCATATAGAGTCTATATGGTACAGTTTCAATCTACCTGAGATACGGCTGGCGACTTGTCATGTTCGGCTGAGCAGACCTCATAAACAGGACGCTGCATGGCCAAGTTTGCTTCCATACATGTCCGCATCTTAAACCTAAAATCCCAGTCAAAAAAGGTGTGTTTACCACGAGTATCAGGACCAGGACCATGGCGTTGTCAACACAGTGTCGTGCTGATGAGAAGAGAATGCCGCCGGAGCGTGCGGGAATGTGCCAATTTCCAAAATGCCCATCAGATTTCTAACAAATTCAAGGGCTGCTCCCTCCTGCTTACCTCACCCACACCCACATCGCTGATGTGATTTGGTGGTGGGCACAGATGCCTAGTTTCGTTCTATGCATCTCCGGCGCAATGCAAACGTTATCTTGCAAACGAACACGGCAGAAGGCGACAATACAAGTTCTTTTTTTGACCAGATGCTCCAAACAGTACCCACAGTTACGCATATCAACCCTTTCACCACGCCGGAAAAGTATAGCCGACAAACAAACAAGAAAGAGGCACTGAAAAAGCGTACGCCTTCACAAAATTCTCAGCTTCCTTGGCAATAGAATAAGGTTCTGTTGTTCACAGGAAATGCGCCCATCCTGGCAGCCCTTTTAATCATTTTCAGATGCAACTTGTGCTCTCTCAGTTGCGGATCGTCATCGTCGCACACTATTTTTCTATCATTCAAGTCATGTTACACACTCACATTCCTCCTTCAACCAGTCGTTTCACAATCCACTGCGGTTGCCACAACAGCCACAGTACCTCCTCCTCATACTCACCCTTTTGCAGTATCCTGCAATCGTTCTCGTATATGTACCCATCATCTTCTGCATTCTACAACGCATGAAACACGCTACGTTCTTCAGTCTCTTGTTCTTTCGCCCTCAGTATATATTGTAAAAGAATCGTTCGAGAGCATTGACAAGAACTAAACTCTGCCTTTGTTGTCCGTGTCCCGAAATCAGCACATCATGTTTCTGCAGTCTTTCAGCAGATGACACATAGTTGCGTACAAGGCTTTTGAATATCGCCTGACACTATGCGAATGCTCTGCTTGCTCACTGCTACATACGCACTCAATTGAGCGTGCGTCACTCACGAAGGGGTGTCAGATATCCATGCTACTCTTAGCGTGCTACACACCCATCGTGCTGTCGCAGGAGCTTCCCAAGATGCGAGTGGCGCCAACGCTCGAGAGGCACGCACGTTACCCAATCTGTTGACTTGGAGGGGATGCGCGATGGCCATGCTTTGTTCAACATTGTACACACACACACACACACCGTTCTGTGGTTTGAGCGTGATACGATGCACGTATCGTGCCCATTCTCTGCCACGCACCCCACCACACGTTTGTGAGCTTGGAGAGGCTGCCTGATGCCTTTCCTTGTTCCAGCGTCCCAAACGCGAACCGTTCCGTCCGTTGAGCGTGGCACCTGGCACTATATGAGTACTGCTTTCGCTCACTGTAGCGCAGGTCGCGCAAGGTATGTGGCTGTCCGTAGAAATCACAGCTAAGCGTGTTTCACGTTTAAAAGCAGTGATCTGCTATCTAGCTCGCTTTACAGGCCCGAAACTAGTAAAGGGTTGTGGGCGCCATCACAAGACGGTGACGCAGGGGGCCAAAATAAATGACAAACTAGCCTAAAAAAGGGTGTTCCTCGTAGCTCGAAACCCCAAAAAAATTAAACGACACGAACAAAAGATCAAACGAACAACCAATGCAGGGACCAAAAGCACTCAACCTGCAACGATAACAACAAATACAAAAGGACAGCACAAGGCTCAATCCAAATGCAAACTTCTTGATACTTCTTGAAACGGCGTACGACTTAAGAATTATTTCAAGGGTCAGTAGGAGTCAGACTCCCAACTTACAATAATACACTCCAAATGTGAAGTGATTTCTGCAGCCTACCGACTTCTGCACCAACCAGAAGCAGGTGCGTACAATCCTTACAGGGCTTCCAAAGAAGAGCTACTAACAGCGGGATATGCTTTCACTCTATACCCAATCTGGCCCTTTGCAAGAGACGTTGCACGGCACGTCACCTGTGGACAGCTTCCTGTCAAGCACCTCCGTCCGGAAACCACCAAGTCTTTTGACCGTCACCGTTATCCGAGCAAAGCTCCGGTGGGGGCTCACAGACGACAGAAGCGCCTTTGGAACATACTACCCGTCTCCCATCCACGCCCAGGGCGCTTCAACCGGTCTCAGCGACAGTACTGCTCCACCCCAAGTATGCAAAAAGCGGCAAGCGCCTCACTAAGTGCAGTTGAGATTTGATAGTTGATAGTAATAGTTGAGATAGTTGCGGGAGTGAGAACTTTGAGATGTAGTTCTTCTTGAGATGAGTCCAGACCGAAGTCCGGGACTCAACTCGCCCTTTTATAGAGTCAAAAAGCATGCGAAACAACACAGATACGCATTACTACTTTCTACGTACTCATTTGTGGGTCTAGGTTACTCCATTGGCTTCTAGAAGCCTCTGGAGCTGCACACTAACCAATAGTAACTTAGCAACTGGTGCCTGCATCACCGAAATACAGTGATAATGCTGGGACAGCGAAGCTTAGAATGCTCCAGACACTGCTGTAGCACTCTACACGTTTGTTCCAGCAGTGCTGGAACATTCTACCAATTTCGTGACCGACAAGGGTTACCAACGTCTTTCGTATACGCCGCGTTTCTCAAGTACTCGAGGATATGACCCACGCGACCTCCCTCGACAAGCAACTGCGTGCGTATATTGTCCCTGTTTCACTCACATTTCAAAGTGGCGCGCAAAGTACACATCACCGCCAATGTCTTCCACGACGCACTCACACGTGCTGTAGGAGAATGACCATTTGGCAGATGCAGTGGTGAGGTAACTATGAAGCTGGGATGGCAGAGGTCAGAACATTGCTGGCCGAAATATTCCACGTGGCCAAGCTGGGTGCCTATGCAGGAGCTACGAGGGGCCAGTTCGAGTGCAAGGCACTGTGGCCATAGGTTTTATTATGTAGCTAATTTTATTTAATTTGTTAGGATAGTGTCCTGAGGTCAGAGCGCCTCGCCAGCCATATAGGGTGGCTCGAGTTCCGCCGATCTCTGAAGTGTAAAGACAAGCACCCTCACTGTCTTCTTGCCGCCATATGCAGCCAGTAAAACTCCAAAGGCCTCCAAGCCATCGCTACTATTCTCCAAACCCGTATTGACTTGAGAAAGCGCCCGCCCATTGCGCCTCGCTGCCACTTGTTGCCCACGTCAATAATAGACCCAGTGGATTGTCATCCAAGTAACTGGCTCTCTGCCACTACTACCTTCTAGAAGACTACTATCCGAGTTGGCCAAACGGCGCAGTATTCTACTACAACTGGTGTCCTGACCTGTAAGCCAACAGGAACATCTGTCTGGACCTTAAGGAAAGACGTTTACGCATAGTACTTCTATCATTGGGCTATTATTCGACGCAACTGGCTCGAAAGCAACACCGACCGTATGGATAACCAACAACCAACCCAAGGAACGAAAAAAAAACCAGGAATTCCGGGTGCAGCCGCACCTCTCTCAGTCGCCATAACCCCATCGGCCGCCCAAATGGACAATAATAGTGACCGTAGGAGTACCCGCAGCCACTCCCATGGACGTTTTATAGACCCTGTGGACTATCCTGAAAGGATAACCAGGTATTCGCCATTGGTCGCTCGCCTCCGCGAGAGGATGGATCAGCTCAATCTTCCGCAAGGCCGAAGGAATGATGCAGAACAGCCTCGGGACTTAGCTGCTACCGTAACCACCCCCCGTATGGTGGACGATGTCGCTGCTCTCCTATGGCCGCAACTCTGCTCTTGGTGCGAAAATCAAGTGGAGCAGTTCCTTAGAGACCAAATGGATAGAGTATTACGGGAGCGCCTCTCCTCTTTTGCAGACCAACTGGTTCCTCAGGTTGTGCAATCAGATGTCCTCGTGGAGTTCATTGCCACGACCATCCAAGGGGAAATCACCCGCCAGGCAGGCACATTTCACAGCCCTCGGGCTGTTTCTCAAATTTTACCATTAGATCTCCATCGTTCAACACACACCGGACCTCACGGAGCAGCTATAGAAGTAGCCCCGCGCCTGGGTACAGCACAGGAAGGCCCATTGGGTTATATACCGCCTGGAGAAGAGAAAATCCAGAGGCAAAGAGGCCGTGCGGGAGATAATACCAATGGACAACACGGCGTTCAGTACGCCAACGAGTACCTCGAAGACGATGAAGAGCTCGCCCAAAAGAACCTCGTAGATACCGAGACCCATACGAAGAAGAGACGCAGCCAAAGGCGTAAGTCGAGAACGAACCATCGGAAGAGGCACCACTCGAACTCGAGCGATGACCATTCGGACTCGTCGGACTTTTCCGATACCGATACGGATGAGGCGGATGTTCGGCGCCTCAAACCATTGGTCACGACTAATGAGCTTTTCCAGAAGGTCTTAGAGGTGAACACGTACCGTTTGATGGATCGGTCCACGCGATACACCTCTTTGGTCGCCAAGAAGATTGCCAGGTGGGCGAAGAGAATGCAACTGACCGTCCCGGGCAAGTTTTCTGGGAAGGCTCCCATTACAGTCCTTAGGTCCTTGAGCTCGTTCTAGGTGGCCTGTGACCAGAATGGAGTGCATGAAGGAGCGGCGCTTTATTGCTTCCAGTTTTTTCTAAGTGGAAAAGCGAAGGACCAAGTGGTTGTCAAGATCTCCGGCTCGGCCAACCCCATTGATGCCCGCGATCGGGAGCTCTTAAGGACCTATCCAGAGGTTGTTCACTACCTGTTGGAAACGTATGCGACTGATGACCACATAATGGACGCCTATCAGGACGTAATTGGATACCACCAGAGTTCCAGCATGTCCGAAACGGACTACGCCGACCAACTTTGGACTAGAGCGCGCAGGTGCGGGAATGTGTTCTCCGAGGGTTGGCTGAAGCGACATTTGATCGCGGGATTGCTCCCTGCGATACGGACTCATGTCCGAAACCACCACACTGCCCATCCGGACCTGACGTTTCGTCAACTGGTGACGTATGCCGAAGGATACGGCAAGACCTATAGGACTTCCCGTCTAACGGGTGACGCGGATACTAGGGGTCGCGCAAGACCCCTGACCAGAGGAGTGAAGGCCCACATGGTAGAGTCCCCGTCGGAGTCGGACTCGGCCTTTGGACATTCAGACACCGCAGATGCTCTTGCGGTGAGCGTCTCCTCAGCTCCGTCAGGAGCACCATCGACATTTTCGTCAGAAACGACCACCCAATCGGCCCCGGCGACACCCCGTTATTCTCCGATTGCCCCCAGGAAGGACGTCATTACGAAGTCCAATCAGGCGTGTTATATTTGTCTTTTTACGGCCCGGCCGTGTGACTGCATAAAGTATATGTCTGAGGACATCCGCAAGGGAATTATGGCGCGAAGGGAGGAGAACTATCAGGTGCGCCAAGCCGAGGGTTACTTCCGTAGGAACTTCCCTTCGAGGACCACTAGAGCGCGAGGGGGCCCAAAGTATGCGACTCCCCTGACCACACCGGTGAAGCAACCTGAGGTCAACATGGTTGAAGACCCAAGGGATAGCGTCAAATACCTGGATGGACAAAGCGATCTTGCTGTCCCTATGCCGCAGGAAAACGACCAGAAGGACGCATAGAGGTGTGTCGTCCCTCTTACAACTGCCACCTCATACCATCGGACTCGCAGACCACAGGAGCTGAGAACAGAAAGAAACCAGAGGACGAAATGACAGGGGTCTCGAGTCGGGTGTATGCTGTGGACCAATGGGAAGACCTGGAGGACGCTGTTTGTGTCCTGACGAAGGATAACTACAAGGTACAGGGAACCTTGGGACTACAGGCCAAAACCACAAGGACGTTTACGGCCGTATTGGATACTGGAGCAGGCCCCAATCTGGTACATCTGAAGGTCTTACCATTGGGCTGGGAAAGGATGATACAGGAAAAGAAGTCACCGAAGGTAACGGACGCATCACGTCGGCTGATGGAAACTCGCGGAATACTTCCGCTTTACTTCCAATTGGGTCACCTGAAGGTTAAGACTTTGTTTGTTGTATGTCCAAACCTGGGAGCAGAAGGGATCCTAGGGACGAGCTTTATTGATATATATGTAAAGCCAATCTATCCTGGCCAAAAGAGGGTCGCTTTCGATCGAGGACCACCATTGGCGATTGTGGGCTCGCGCCCTGGACCCGAGGCTGCCCAGCTAAGGTCAAGTTTCCCACGAGGACCGTGTCCAACAAGGTCAGATTGGCAAAAGCGATAGTCATACCGCCTATGACCCAGGTAGCCGCTGCAGCGGTATGCGAGTCCTCAGGTCTGGTTTTGTTGCAAAAACCATCCCAAGTTGGTAATGAAACCACTTTCCCTCATGGCCAATGGAGTAATGAATGTGGTACCCAACTGGCCCTTTGCGGTAACCATGAGCAACTTCCGTGACAAGCCTACAAGGCTACCCAAGGGTGCAGTGGTGGGGGTATCTATGCCTCCTCCAGTGGCCATTATGGAGATTGATGCGGAGAAGTTGCTTCCTGGGGGTGAACCACCGGCCAATTGGGAAAACGACGTCAACCATGGCGATGAATTTGAACCATATAGGAAACAAGTCATTGATCTCCTCATGGACTTTGCTAGCATGTGGAGTGGAAAGCTGGGCGAGATCGATGCCACAAGGCATCGAATTGACCTTAAAGACGGAGCCACACCCCAATATCAGCATCCATATCGGACTGGCGTAAAAGGACGAGAGGTGGTAGCCAAGGAGGTTGAAAAAATGAAGTCTGCTGGGGTCATTGAGCATGCACCATCCACTGAGGCCGAATGGGCTAGCCCTTTTGTCCTAGACGCCAAGAAGGACGGGACCGTACGGTTTTGTACTGATTACCGCAAACTAAATGCGGTGACCAAGAGGGATACTTACCCTATCCTCTCTATGGACGACTGCTTAGATTCTCTTGGGGACGCGCAAATTCTCACCACGTTGGATGCCAATTGTGGGTATTGTCAGGTTCCCATGGACGACAAGGCGAAGTCGCTGACTACCTTCACGACCCACGAGGGATTATTTCGATTTACACGGATGCCCTTTGGTCTTATGAATGCGCCAGCTACTTTCCAGTGGGCCGTGGACATCATTTTGTCCAGGGTCAAATGGAAATTTGCCTTGGTGTACCTAGATGATGTGATCATCTTGTCCAGGTCCATTAGGGAACACTTGGCACATGTGAAGTCGGTCCTTAGGTTACTCCAGCAGGCTGGTGTCACGCTGAAAGTGAAGAAGTGTTTCTTCTTCCAACCCTCCGTGGACTACCTTGGCCATGTGGTCCTGCCGGGTAAACTCCAGGTGGCCCAAGTTACAACAAAGGCCATATGGGAAGCACAACCCCCTAGGACCATACGGAATTGCACGCCTTCCTTGGCCATTGTAATTTTTATCGTAGGTTTTTCCCAGGGTTCGCGAAAATTGCAGCACCTCTCAATGAGATGCTGAAGAAGGGACCCCTTCGGAATTTGACGACCTCACGGACGAGCAGTAGGAGGCCTACCAGAAACCTCAAGGCCCATTTGGTTAATCCACTGGTCTTGGCGCTACCCAAGGCCAATAAACCGTATATCTTAGATACGGACGCAATCTGCGACCCAAGTGGGCTGTGCCTTCTACAATAGCAGGAGTCCCTAAGGATTATCGCCCAAATGGCTACTGGAGTAGGTCCTGACCAAGGCCGAAAGGAACTATAGCA